>JAJOOH010073089.1:0-46108 GCA_029582605.1 Solanum gracilifrons | reverse complement strand
TTCCTCAAGTTTCTTAATTATTAATATTACAATTTTAATAATATAGAGTAACATATATGAATACATTATTTTAATTTTGAATATTTAGATATCATGTATTTCTAATTTTTATCTAGGATCTAATGCACTTTTGAATGGTGAAAACAAAAAAGCCACCATTTTACATTATTTGTGTTTATATATGTTAACAACTTTAAACCCAAGGCTAAAATCAATATATGCGTTTTATCTTCTTCTTCTTTTTTAAGAATTTTTTTTTCTACTGGGGTGATTTATGTTTCGTAAAGCTAGACGCATTTATTCTATCAAAATTTCACTTTAAAAACAATAATCATATATTTTTATCATATAAAATCAATGCATCAAAAAGAAGAAAAAAAATTCGATTATTTATATTTGATATTGACAAATGTTGAGATCGTTCATGGTAGAATCACTAGGTTAAGCAAATAACATTCAACTCACTTATTAAAAAAAATTTCTTGAACACCCTTGATGAAATTGCTGACTCCGCCACTGGTGGGACTGCTCCACCCTTTACTAGAGATTTCAGGTTCGAGCCCTGAGTATGTAGAGAATTCTATTGGAAGTGCCACCCCGAATGACCCTACAATGCGCGATCCAGATTTAGTCGAGACTCCAATATAGGCTCCAAACAACAGGCGAGAAACCATAAAAAAAATAATTCAGCTAAGGACCCTAAGTTAAAAAAGAGAAAAGAATCAAATGCTTTTTAGCCTATCCCTACCTTTTCTTTATTAGAAGTTCTAGTATCTAAATTGGGTGGATTTGATACCTGAACTGTAAAAATACCAAAATTTATGGCCAAATTAAGGACTCTTTTTGCTGTCCCCAATTTTATTTTATTTTTTCTTATTCCAATTTCTTTTCTCTTTCCTTATAGGGTTTTTATTCTTTTTATTTTGGCAAAAATGTTTCCAACTTTCTCAAAAGTTATTTTCCTTTCTTTAAACCTTCTGTTTCTGGGATTTAGCTATTTGTAATAGATAATCTATCTTATTAATAAAATTATTATTATTATTACTAAATAAACTCTTTTTTGTTTTTATCAATAACTATTAATTATTACGCGTAAGTCGTAACCGTTTGTAAAAAAAGCGAAATTAGTACTTAATTGAATACGAAATTTAAGAAATAATATAAAGTTTTTAAAATTTACTATCTAAAATAACTTTTAAATATGCATGCCATTGCAAATTATCTGATTGAAAATAAAATAAAAAATAATTAGATTATTTAAAATAATTAAAGTAGATTTCTTTATTAAAACAAACTAAAAACAAATCTTGAAACATAAATCATGAAAATAAACTTAAATTACCGGCTATAACACGTTAAAATACACTAAATATATCCTAGTCTAGATGGATAATATTACTCTCTCCGTTCCATATTAGTTAATCTATATTACTAAAAATAGTTATTCTAAATTATTTGTCAATGTACAAAACCACAATAGAATTACTTATATACTAAGTATTAATTCTTTTAAAAAATGTAAACAAGTCTATAAAGTCTCAAAAAAATTCTTAAGATATTTATAATTTCTAACTAATGTGACATTAAAAAGAGAAAGTAGACAATTAATATGAGACGACCAAAATATCTTATACATTATAAAATTAATCAAGATATACATAAAAAAAAAATTAAATCTTTTTTTTTCTTGCCTAATATATACACAATCTCTATAATTAGAAACTTTTGCCTATCTACCCCCCCCCCCAAACTAACCCCCACCCCCCTCTCTACAATTAGGTCATCACACACACACATTTCTTTGTATTCTGGTTTATTCTTTGTTCCCTCTTTTATAAATTCCCTCTTCCTTCTTAACTCTCTTAGTTCTATTTTTGGAAAATAAAAAAGAGAAAAAAAAAAAACTCCTAATGGCAAGAGAAAAAATTCAGATCAAGAAAATAGATAACTCCACAGCAAGACAAGTTACATTTTCAAAGAGAAGAAGAGGTTTATTCAAGAAAGCTGAAGAACTTTCTGTTCTTTGTGATGCTGATGTTGCTCTCATCATTTTCTCTTCTACTGGCAAATTATTTGACTATTCTAGCTCAAGGTATACTCATCATCATCTTCTTGATTACTTAATTATTAAAACAATAACATATTCAGTGAAATCTCGGGGTACGTAGAAGATAGTATGTACTAGATCACCTAATTATCCCTATTCTTGTGTGTGAGGTAGAATAGTTATTTCAGATAGACTCTCGACTTTAAAAAAATTGGGTATAAAGGTAATGATTTTTAGTTAATTATAAAAATAATAACACATTCAGTGAAATTTTAGACATGGAGTTTTGGATTTTTGTAAATAGTGTGTATTGAGTTTTTGATAAATTATTTATTATATTAAATGGATTTTTAGATATAAATTTAGGGTTTGATTTACAGTTATTAAGTTTTGTTGAATTTGTAGGCAGAGTTATAGCTTCGCTCTTGTTTGCAAATGGGTGTCTTAAGTTGGTCATGATAAAGAAGAATTGTTCAGAGTTATGAATTTTAGAAATTTAATTTGTTGAATTTTTGATGAATTATTTATATATGAAAAGTGGAATTTTATATTTTGGGGTTTGATCTAAAGCTATTAGATTCAATTGTACCCGCGTACAAAGTTGTAGCTCCGCCCCAATTGTTTGCTAATTTCTTCTATATATGATTTAATAATTATGTACACTAATAATATTATCAATTCACTTTAATTTGTTATAATACCAGTTAATTAGTATATAGTTTAATTTGTATAGAAGTTAAGTTACTATTTTTGTCAATTTAATTTACTTATTAATTACTCCATGATTTTCACAATGATGGTCACATAACATAAACTCTTTCCATATTTAGCAACTATTGAGCAACCCACCTCAAGAAACTTTCTATTTTGTGTCATTTATTGACTCTTTTTTTGAGGTAATAATTAATGGAAAAATCTTGAATTTTGCAGAAAAAAACAAAGCTCTAAAAACTATAAAAAAAAATTTGGAAAAGAAATCAGAAAAAAAAAGAGAATAAACAAAAATACAAACACAAAGTGAGTGGTGTAGGAAGTAGTTATTAGTTAAAGGGTTATAAAAATTATGTCGTTCAGATTCTTTAAAAATATTGTTACAGCATATCATATCTTTTCAAAACATATTATCTTTAAATGATCCGATGTGTTCATTGAAGATTCTACTTTCTTTGGATTGAAATATGTATTTTTGTACACAATTACATTATTGAAGGATCTACAGAATATATATATATATATATATATATATATATATATATATATAACAATTTTATTTATGGAGTTCAAATTTTTATATACAATCTGAGCATAATGTTTTTTACATTGTTAAATTAAATTGACTTGTAACAACAAATAATTGTTATGGTAAGCTTGATATAACAATAAAAAAAAGAATATTAACTTATTATAATTAATTAATTTGAACTACTAGTACAAATATTTCTGATTAAATCCTTAATTTTTTATTATCTAAAAAGAGAATAAATTTAGCTGGATATTGTTATCGAAAGGACCACCATATCTTATCTGTTTCACATAAAGGCAATAATATCATATCTTATAATAAATATAAAAATAAAAAATTATCATGGGAACTATATATTTATGGTGGATAGGACAAACTCCTTTCCATTGGGAAAAAAAGAGCATATTTTAGGAATTTTATGGTTTTTTGTATGGTATAGGTAAAAAGGAACAAATTTGATGAGCTATTTTTTTGAGGTTATTGTGTATGATATATAAAATAATTGTTTTTTCCCTCGATATTTGATATTTGAGAACGATTATTTATGAACTCTATTAATTCGAATTTGCAATAAAATATCCCACATAAAACACACTTTATTGTAGGCACTATATTTTCATACTCAACCTGATAAGGAGGGAACAATAATAACTATCCCACTATAATCATTGGAGGTATATAAGTAAATGTTATAAGAAAGTTAGAATTCTAGCTACGGATTATGAGAATCCATAAGATTAGTGAAAACCTTGTATTTGTGCTAAAATGTTCACTAAATATATATAAATAGTCTACGATTCAGTAATTTGATTTTTTTGTAATTCACTTATTTATTATCCTTGATACTTAGTGTCTCATATATTAGCTAAGAGATGAATTGATCGTCTTTTTATAGTCGTAGATAATCTTATATCTCATAGGCTAATTACTTTTGAAGTTGAGTCAGGCTTGTCACTATCTATTATTATGTTGTTAAGTTGATAGGCCTGCTCGGGAGGGGGAAGAGGTGTTATCTATCCCACATTAGTTGAGGGATGAGTTGCTTGTGTCGATCTTGAGCAAATATTTTTTCTTTTGAGATTAAGTTAGATTCGAAGTTAATTTTCTTCACAAAGATTACAAATATGTCTTTTATTTTCTTTGATGTTGTGCTCATGTGTCCCTAACATATTGGATACATGACACATATACATTCTTCAAGGAATTTAATATTTATCCATCGATATCATAATTAATCACATAAAAGATAACTATATATAATTGTACAGTTCAACGATTTACATATGATCTTAAATTATTTTTTTTCTCATAAAGCATGAAACAAATTCTTGAGAGGCGTGATTTGCATTCCAAAAATTTGGAAAAATTGGATCAACCATCACTTGAACTTCAGGTAATTAATTAGTTTCTTAATCCATTTATTTAAACCTTAATTACATTTTTTTTCTTTTTATAATTTTGGATTTTTTTCAACAAACATTTTGTTTATATTGTTTGCAGCTTGTAGAGAATAGCAATTACTCCAGATTAAGCAAGGAAATTTCCGAAAAAAGTCATCAATTAAGGTATATATTCATAGTTATATTTGAAATCGACTATATGAATTCTCACTGTTCTTTATAGTTCAATTCATTATATTATCACGTACGACTAATAAAAGTAAAAGAGAGACAAGTTGAATATATAAATAAATTACGATAATAATATTTAAACTTCTCTGATAAGTTGCATCGGTTAACAGGCAAATGAGGGGAGAAGAACTTCAAGGACTAAATATTGAAGAGTTGCAACAATTGGAGAGATCTCTTGAAACTGGATTGAGCCGCGTCATAGAGAGAAAGGTCGGGATTTAACTTATATATATTGATATTATAAAATATATTTTATGTTATTAGTGTAATTTAATATGTTGCAACAAATTATGATCGATTGTTCTTTTTTTTATTGTTCTTACACAACTTGCTTTATCCATGTATCAGGGTGATAAAATAATGAGAGAGATCAACCAACTCCAACAAAAGGTTAGGTACAGTACCGTTTAAGTGATTTGATACTGTAAAATTTTTGTATCGTAATTTTACTTGGTTTTTATCGAGGCTGATAATTGATATTATGAAAAATCAACAGGGCATGCAACTAATGGAAGAAAACGAAAAATTAAGGCAACAGGTATGTAAATTTTTTTGTGAAAAATAAACCTAAGATAAAAATTGAGTGTTTTACTATGATTTTGAATAGTGATCGTGAATTCTTTCATCAAAAGAGTCTTAACTCTTGTACAAAAACTTGTATAAATTAGATATACCAATAAGGTGATATTTTAGATAGCCCGGAACTTCTGAAATTCTCCGAGGTGTCTTGTTCAAATTTCAGTAAAAACTATAAATATTTAGATAATTTTTTCCTATTTGCCTAAATCTCCACAGACAAAATTATACTCAATAAAATAAGTCGAAGTGCGATAAGCTGATCGAATTTTATCGGCTTTAAAAAATAAGAAGAAACATAGTAACTCCAAATTAAGACAAAGTAAAACAATTGGGATCATATATAGAGCTTGTTAATATTATCAGAAGTCTAGAATTCGAGCTTTTGAAATAAAAAAAAAGATCTTGATAGTGAGCTTTTAGAATGATAAAAAAAATATTAATAACGAGTGTTTCTTCCTTATGCCACGAGTATTCAAATTAATCGAGACTTCAATAATTATGTACTTAAATGTTGTTGCTGATTTATTTTTTTTTAATTTTTTTTTTGTAGCTGATGGAGATATCTAATAATAATAATAATAATAATGGATACAAAGAGCCAGTAGTAGCAGCATTTGAATCAGAAAATAGATTTAATAGTAATAATGAAGAAGGCCAATCATCTGAATCAGTGACAAATCCATGTAACTCAACTGGCCCTCCTCCTCAAGATGATGATAGTTCTGATATTTCTCTCAAATTGGGGTTAGTACTTTAATTTTTCTAATTTTCTTCTCGTTTGGTACGAAGGATAAGGGATAACTAATCTCAAATTTAATTTTATGATGAATTTATACTATGTTTGGTTAGAACAAATCGTGAAATAACTTATTTCAGATTGTTGTGTTATTTTTTTCAATATTGAGAGTGGGATAACAATCTTTGGAGAACTAATCCTAGAATTATTCTTGAGATAACTTGATCTCCGATCAAACGAGTTGTCTATCTAGTATCTACCTTTTGAAGGTATGGATAACGCTGCGTACATAACACCCTTTTCAAATTTCACTTGCGGGATTACACTTATCATTATTATGTTGTATAATATTTGATGTAGTTCGACTGCTTATAACATGTATATACGAGGTCGAGCAGCAGGTGATAGCAAAAGTTAGGGATGTTAATTTAGTATTTTGGCTCAAATTTGACAATTGCGTGTTAAAGAAATTTTCTTAATATGTATTTTCGAAGCTAGAAGTTTCTATATGGATTTGATCGACTTGAATAACTTAAGTTCATATCTTGTATTTGTATTTAAAAACTCGTTAAATATGTACAAAAAAAAATTTATATCCAAAACCTAGTTACTAACACTTGATGTTGTTATTCTAAAATTTAGAACGTATCCATAAAATTCAAATTTTAACTCTTCTCTCTATATGTACATCATCGTGTCCTAGATTTATAACACATTACAAATAAACTTAAAATTTTGAATCCGTCCCCAATAGTATATGTATATTCATCTTGTTTTTTTTAATTTTAATTTTATTTCAGGCTACCTTACTCAGGCTGAAGGAATCAAAAGCAAGGTGTGGTGGCTATTTTTGTGTGTTATCGGATGAAGGAGGAAAAAAAAAGTAACTACTAATTATTATAATTAATTAATGTAAGATTAATGTAAAAGCTAACCCCAAAAAATTTCATATTATGTATGTAATTGGTGTATTAATCCCATGTATTTGTCTCCCATATTTTATATAAATATTATCGCAAGTATCTAGTAACTTAATTAATTAGCACTATTAATCTTTTGATTGAACTTGTCAACTTGTAACTACATAAGGGTTAATTATTTACCTTTCTTTTTTGTTGTAAAATTAAATGTTTACTTGATGACCGTAAACTATAATTTTATTTATATTCAGATTTAAACATAGGTTATTTTGAAATTTTCAGTAGATGATTTGTAGTAATATATTATTGTCTGAGTAATTTAAATTAATTTTTTAATTTTGAAAAGTCTATTTACTTTCATCTTATGCCATTAAATTGTTAGTTAGAATCATTTTTTCTTTCGTTCCTAGTTGGTGTTTGATGTTAGCATTGAAGTTTGACTAGTTTAGTCTATTTACTTTCATCTTATGCCATGAAATTGTCGACCTTAGTTTTTGATTTGTTGAAGTGGCTTCAAATTTTTAGTTTTTTTTCCAGTTTGATTATTGATTGTTCTTGAAATTTTGGGTTTTCTCTGCTTTTTTGTTCATGTTTTGTGTTAATTTTTTGTTTTTTTAGTTTATTTATATGTTGGTTTTGGGCTATTTTATCTTGAGCAGGTTTTTTTATTTTTGGCTTACGATTTGCCGAGTGCCTTTTGATTTATATGTCAATCATTATTTTCAAAGAGGTGCGCAAAGTCTAAATTAGACAAGTAAAAATGAACATAGGGAGTATTACTATGTTCACTTTGTCCACTATACTAACAATAGATGTCCTTTTTACTTGTTCGATTTAGAATATCAAGAAACTTTGGTAATTCTTGTCAAAGGCGACCCCATATCTAGGAAAACTCAAACTCGAGACTTTATTATTAATAGTTTAATAGTTCAAAACATGCGTAAAACCGTCCGATTTTTTGAGTTTCATATCCAAATCATTGGGTGTGTATGTGTTTCTTATAATAAACTATTTATCAGAACTTAACTCGACTATCATGTGTGTGAATTTTCAAAACTATTTATCAAAATACACCTTAACTACAAGGGGTGTGAACTTTCTAAACTATTTATCAAAACGCATTTCAACTATCAAGTGTGTGAGTTTTCTACCTAAATATCACCATCGTTCAAGTAAAAAAAAAACAATTGATACTTGAAATACGTTTTAATCAATATATAATGATAATTCAGATTAAAAATTTCATACATATATTAGTTCAAATATGAAATCTAAAGAAATCGAAACAATTATCATTCTATTTATTGTTTCTTAGCCGTATTCATCAAGTCAATACTGAACTGTGAGACTATTGGTTGTTAACAAACTTCAAACAACCGACAAAACATAGATCACCATATTCACTTTCTTAATATAAAATTTTATCCCAAATCTACCTCTTCTTTCCCATCTTGCTTATTTTCACTGATTTAGTGGCTAACTCCTACTACAATCATAGAAGTAAAGCATCAGCACCAAGCTGCTGTTTGTTTGGAGCAAAAATGGGATCTGTTTCTTTGAAAATAGGTGATGGAACTGCTAGATTCAAGAAAGCTACATATTGTTCTTCAGCTCTAAATCTACTTATGCTTTTCTCTGTTGTTACAACTAATCTTTTTGCTTTATATGCTTTTACATCCTCACCCAAGAACCTCCATCATCATCTACTACTCCCACATACCCACAAGAACATATCTTTAATCTCAGAACAAGTTTCTTTGATTCTAAGAGAAATTGATTCTTCCCAAAAAAAACTTGCCCAAATGGAAAAAGAGCTTTTAGGGTATGAAAGTTTTGATCTTTCTAGTCCCAAAGTTCCAAATGAAGTGAGAAATTTCTTGCAACCCCATTTGCTCCCTTTGGGTAAAGATTCAAGAACTGGGATTACTGAAATGGTAGCTTCTATTGGACATTCTTGTGTGAAATCTTTAGATTTGCTTTCTCAGTTTATGAATTATAAGGTAAATGGTCTTTGTCCTGATGATTGGAGTCTTGGGCAGAAGCTGATTCTTAGTGGCTGTGAGCCTTTGCCAAGAAGAAGATGTTTTGCTAAGACAATACCTAAGGTTGGTTTACTTAAATTACCTGATTCACTTTGGGGAAATTATAGTGAAAAGATTTATAGTTGGAGTGGTCTTGGTTGTAAGAATGTTGCTTGTTTAAATGTTAAGAAATTGAATAGAGATTGTGCTGGTTGTTTTGATGTTGTAAGTAGTGGGGGGTATGAGAGGCAAAGATATGTTAAGGGTAGAGGGAAAAATGATTTCTTGATTGATGATGTATTGGGAATGTTGGGAAATGGTGGTGGAATTAGAATTGGATTTGATATTGGTGGTGGATCTGGTACATTTGCTGCTAGAATGGCTGAAAGGAATGTGACTATAGTTACTTCTACGTTGAATGTCGATGCACCATTTAATGAGTTCATTGCTGCACGGGGTGTTTTCCCGTTGTATTTGAGTTTAGATCATCGGTTTCCCTTTCATGATAACGTGTTTGATTTGGTACATGTGGGAAATGTATTGGATGTGAGCGGACGTCCTGAGAAATTAGAGTTTTTAGTGTTTGATATTGATAGAGTTTTGAGGGCTGGAGGGTTGTTTTGGTTGGATAACTTTCTTTGTTCAAATGAAGACAAGAAAACTGCATTAACGAGGCTGATCGAACGTTTTGGGTACAAAAAGCTTAAATGGATTGTTGGTGAGAAGATCAATGGTTCGGGAAAATCTGAGGTTTATTTGTCTGCTGTTCTACAGAAACCAGTAAGAGTTTGATGGTGTCGCGGGATTTCTCATAGAAAAGCTGTGCAAGTTCATTATTGACATAGAATAAGTGAACGTTTTCGTCTTCTTTTACACAACTGCTAACCAGCAATCATAGGAGCGGGTTCGGCTTTGTGGCAGGTATTATATGTCTACCATCTGTAAGATTATTCACTTATCTTTGCATTGAACCAGATATTGCTGGCATTGGCATGAGCCTTTTGTCTGTGTCAATTGTTGATTTGAGTTTAGGAAGAAAAGAAAACGAAGTTTTTTTTCAAATTTCATTGTATTGTTGGGATATAAGTTAAATCCTCTGATATTGTCCCCTTGATCAAAGCATTTGGTTGATGCCATTTCGACATATTGTTATGTTCTTGATAATCTTGTTTGATATAAACTTGTGGTATGTTTCTCTCGGTCTCCCAAGTATGTCATCCCTCGGAGCAGTTAGGTATTAGGGGATTGTGAAGTTGAGTTATCAGTTACAATACCATATCTTGATTTGCTGCAACTACAAAAAAATATGAAGGTTTCTCCGCTCCTCTGAAAGAACCTTGTCCTCAAGGTTTGAGTAAAGTAGAAAATGTAGCAATATCCATTTGACATAGGCAACACTAAACAAAGGATTTATAGCAACATTAGAGTCGCGACTTCCCACTTATGCACAAATAACAACTGAGCTAGTCGCCCTACTGTAAACCCTGTTTGTCGCGAAACATGATGCAATGACAGATTGTCTTCACATCACCAAACTGCATAGTGAGAATGAGAGAATGCCACCAAATACATAGATGTATGACACTGTTTATACAGACTTTTATCACTTGGTTATAGTTAATCAATTCATATTTTCACTTCATTAAATCACTAAATCATAGTGATTGTCTTGCTTTAGACATGATCTTTAAGCTATTATTTGCCAAAGCCCTTCAAATGCTTCCTATAAACCGTGTCCTCAGGGATGGAGCCACAATGCTAGTCCGCCTGTGTCCTATGCTTTTTTGGTTCAGAGTGTGCTTTCTTTCTCTGCCCAAGCATGTAATTATACAGGTGAGAAAAGCCTGCATTTTCACAAACGTCATCTCGTCAATCATAGCTCTGGCTATCGTAATAAAAATCTAAAAAGGGAATGTCATAAACTCGATATTCTGTCTCCAAGTTCCCTCACCAAGAAACCGAGTAAATAAACAGAATGACATATCTGTAAGATTATTCACTTATCTTTGCATTGAACTAGATATTGCTGGCATTGGCATGTGCCTTTTGTCTGTGTCAATTGTTAATTTGAGTTTAGGAAGAAAAGAAAACGAAGCTTTTTTTCAAATTTCATTGTATTGTTGGGATATAAGTTACATTATCTGATATTGTCCCCTTGATTAAAGCATTTAGTTGATGCCTTTTCGACATATCGTTATGTTCTTGATAATCTTGTTTGATATAAACTTGTGGTATACTGTGTTCAACTTAAAACATGTGTACTTTCTGAGATACAATAACTAAATGACTACCAAATGGTCGACTATTCGAATTTGGTAGGTACTTTTTTCCCTAGAAAAGAAAAGTATGATCGAGAGGACTCTCTCGTTCTTCAAGTATGTCATTTGAGCCATAATGCTAGTCCGCCTATAAACCGTGTCCTCAGGGATGGAGCCACAACGCTAGTCTGCCTGTGTCCTATGCTTTTTTGGTTCAGAGAGTGCTTTCTTTCTCTGCCCAAGCATGTAATTATACAGGTGAGAAAAACCTGCATTTTCACAAACGTCGTCTCGTCAAATCATAGCTCTGGCTATCCTAATAGAAATCTAAAAAGGGAGTATCATAAACTCGATATTCTGTCTCCGAGTTCCCTCACCAAGAAACCGAGTAAATAAACAGAATTGACCTATTTGAGCTGAACGAGAAGATACTTTCAGTAAGAGAATGATGTTATGGTTCTTGCCTGGTAAATAGATGGCAAGGCAAACAAATGCTGCATAGTAGTAATCAAAAGAGAAATTCCATTTGTTTGGCATCCTAATAGAATACTTTCCAGATTCCTACGAAAAAACAAGTCGATAACAAGACATAGTCAGCTATCCTTCAAGTACGCACAGGGAAAACCTTGCTTCAGCGTAATAGCCACATAGGAGAGGTAAACTACACTAGGCAAGCTCCGTGTGACGAGCTCGACCGAGAAAGCATGCAGGGGGTTTCGAACCTCCCTTGTTCAACCAACTCGGTCACCCTTGCGGGTTAGCACTTTGCCACCTCTTCAATGGATAGAAAGATGAGTTTATTGCCATTTCTAAGTGAGAAAGAAACACACAAAAAAGAAAATCTTGGTACCTTCATGTAAGGCAGGGCATTATATATTAGACCTACTTCACTTGTGATGCCAATAGGATACAACAATAAGAAAGTACTATACCTGCAGTAAGGAAATCAGCTTAATAAGAACATCCTAGAAACTATATCCATCATCAGAGGCGCGCAGTCAGGATTTCAACTTTATGGATTCCGAATTTTAGAATGATGACGTCAAGTTAAAATACTAATACCTTAACCACAAGAGCCAAGAAGGTGCAGAACCAAATGCCTCCCTTATGCCAAAAAATGAATATCGAATAATCTAAAGTTGAACATAACGATAATACCAATGTTAATAATCTGAGTTTATGTGCTGATGGTTTTTATGAATCAGCAAGGCTTACCTCTGTAATAGACCAACTAATCACTAGAGAACTAACAAGTATATGACTCCGGACCTGTAATCAACAAGTCAAGTCAATAGTAAAGAAGCTTCGGAATGCTTTACTGTGATCTGCAAGGAAAGTACTAACCTCGGGAAAACTCCATAGAATTCCCCAGGTTACGTATAATCTTGAACTTATCTGTGGAAGAGTTGCTGATATCGGAGACCTTATCAAACCTTATTTGAGGATGAAGAGAAAGATAAACAAGTTATTGTTATATCAAACGTTCTACCTAAAACAAAGAACAGAGAAATGCTTCAGATCAAATGAATGTATACCTGCTAGACTATGAAGTATCTGTTCAGCAAGATTTATGGACAAGAAATCAACTGTTAGACTTCATTAAGTATTTGCATTTCACTTAAAACAATACAGTACGACACAATACAATACATTATGAAACATCACGTAACAACCATCCAAACAGAGTGCAAGTGTTAATGTGCTACACACAGACACACAATAGAAACATGGGTTCAGATATTACCTCAAAAAAAGCAGCAGTTTGAGCAAAAAGCAGAGGCTTTTCCACAGCATCATAGAGATATTCATACCCAGATTCTTTCAAAGTTTTCACACCAAAATAAAACACTTGAAACCTAAACACCAAAAACCCAAAATCCATTACACACCATCAACAACAACAAAAAAAACCAAAAATTGTGCAAAACAAACAAGAAATCCAAAAGGGTATTCTACTTACCATCCAAAAAACACAATCCAATTGTAAAAAATGAGATACAAATGCCTTAAACCTGATAAAAATACAGCCATTGAAGTACAAAAAAAAGCTCAAAATTATAATGTTAAAAATCCAAGAAATTGAAGTGGGTACTTAAAGAAACAATCTTTATGCATAATTAAGCTTAGTATTAGTAGATTAACCCACCTATAAATTATAATTCGGTTTTGGCTGCCTCTATTAAGTGTAGCTCTAGGAGGCTACAAGTATTTAATTTTTCTCCTTTTTTTTTTTTTTTTTAGACTTGAGCTATTTTGATTGAAAAATAAAAAGTATTTTGAGTTACAAGTGATTTTTGTTTTTTTATTTGTTGAGGAGAAGCTATAAATTTCTACTTCTTTCGAGAAGCATAGGCAGAAAATTAGTTCTTTCAAAAAGATAAAAATATTCTTGTTGAAAGATTATATTATCATATTATCTCTTGGTCAAACATAATATGTTAATAAGCACTTCTTAAAGGAATTAGCCAAAGTATTAAATATTAAAGGGGAAAATGATAAATATACCCTCAAACTATCGTAAATGGTATGCAGATACCATTCGTCATACTTTTGGGACATTGGTGCCCCTGCTGTCTAAAAACTAGAGTATATATGCCTTCACTCTAACAGCAGACTAAATAGGGACACGTGGTACAATTTTATTCGTCGATCTGATATTTAATAAATGCTGGGTCGGTGGATAAGATTGTGACACGTGTATATCTATTAGTATAAATAGTATATATGCTCTAGTTTTTGGACGACATGAGCACCAATATCCCAAAAGTTTGACGAAGGATATTTGCATCCATATACGATAGTCCAGGGATAGATTTGCCCCTTTTCCCAATATTCAAATATCCAAACTTAGGTTAGTGTAATGCTCTAATCTCATAAGCATGTTATTTGTTCTCGTACTATTTTATCAAACCATAAAATCAATTGATTATGAAATGAAATTATATATAGCATGATTACTAGTTCTCTACTAATTACATAAATATTATTATCAATTCTTAATAAATATTTTATTTTGAAATAAATTATTTTTTATTTAATCTCTAGACATTTTAGTGGTTGGCTGAATTACTGACAGTATAAGAAGCTGCCACGTGGTATACAAACTATTTAGATAATATTCTTTGTCTAATTCCTATTGGTTTCTCCTTTTGTTTTCACTTTATCAAAATGACAAAATAAAGTCCATTAAAAAATTAACAAAAAGTTAACATGCTGTACAAAAGAGAATTTTTAAAATATATAGATGATTAGGTGAACATATATTAACAAATTGCTAAGTATTCTTTAATCTTTTTCATTTATTCAATAGTATAATTATATCCTTTTAATTATTTAATTAATGACATGATCCTTAAACAAAAGAGTAAAACAAATTAACTACTAGATGAAAGACGAATCAAAATGTCAGGTAAATGTGAGGCTTGTCTTATTTTCCGCATGCATTGGGCAGTCCTTAATTCATTTGGCTCGATAGAACTCGATAATTTTAGCTCAAATATTTCGTAATTTTAGTATTGTACTTCAATATTATGTATGGGAATATAAAAAGTAAAGAGAAAATAGCATGACTAGAAGAACGGTGTGAAATAAGTAAATTTATCATTAGGTTGATAAATTCACTTATTTTTTTATTAAAAAAAAGTTATCAGATCAAGGGATATCGTTTCGATAATGCTTATTTGTGCTAAAAGAAATCATTAACATATTCAAAATTCAGTAAGCAAAAAATAATTATATTCCAAAATTTTATAAACTAAAAAATCTCGACTCCGTCTATAATATTATTATCTTTTGATATATAGATGATTTATACATATGGTACATTGGATTAGTATAGAATCTCCTCTCCTTTTGTTGAAAGCAAAGCATCACAATTCACACGTCTTCTCATAATTATTACCAAAAGATTCTAGATATATATAATAATAATTGGAAAAAAGAAAAATCTTTTACCCAAAAAAAAAATGTTTAGTTGGAAAAGGAAAATTACATATAATTGAGATTACATAGAAAAATTATGTGTAATTGGGATAAAGAAATAACAAAAATAGAACTATTTTAAAGAATGTTATTACTAGATAAGGGTCTTCCCCTTTTCCAAAGATCACACCATACTTGAGCAACATCCTTTAGTTGGTAGCGGCTAACTCCGCCTTCCCTTCCGAGGACACCCCCATAATAGCAAGAATTTTAGAAACCTCATCGATAAATCTTTGGGGATCCTCTTCCACTTTAGAGCCATGTAATTCGAGAGGGTTCATTCTAGCAAAATCCTTAACCCTTGAAGCAGCCGAATTCACATTAGGATTGACCAGAGCTATCACTTCTCTATTGGCTTGAGCCGTCACGACTTGAGCCAACATTTGGATAGTAGACCTAAACTCCTCATAGGTCACATTCTCAACCACAGGATCAACCGGAGCTTGGTTAACTTGAGTAGCTTGATTACCTTGAAGAGCTTCCTCATTCACATTGCCACCCTCCATTCTTCTAGCGTTAGCCCTTCGTGTATTCATATTCTGAAGACACAATATAAGGATTAGGAGAGGGACTTTTATAGAGTTAAACTCTAAGGCACGACTTAAGAGTAATGAAAGAAGTGAAACTTCCTAAACATCTTATAGCCTCTCATTCATAAGTGTGGCATGCTTCACACTCATGAACAAGACTCTACTAGATGTGGCTTATGAGACATCATCCTAGAATCATTCTAAACCTTGTGCTTTGATTACCAAGTTTGTCACGACCCAAGGATACCCCCTAGATGTAGCAAGGATTGAATTTTATTTCATGTTTCGCTACTTGACAATTAAATTTAAAGGTCATTGGGTCGTCTACTCATCTTTACTTGACTTTCTTTATCTTTTGAACTTGAATAATTATACTTCCTTCACGTTTCAAATGAAATATAAGATGAAAAATCTTAATAACTCAATTGATCAACAGTCTAAACTTTTTTAACCCTAATTATCTTTTTTTTTTTTTAAATTAAAAGAAGAAGAATGAGGTAGAAAGTTCCTTTATAACCGCAAAAATGCAAAATAATATAAAATTACAACCATTACGCACAAAGTGATGTATACGTAATTAATTAATCATAATTAAGTAAAGAAGAATTTATACCTATCACACGTTAAAGAGAAGTCAAATACACATCAATCGAAGCAATAACATTTGCGTACATAGCAAGACTATATTTTATACACTAACAAGTAAAAATATGTAAAATTCTAAGCTTAATAAAGAAAAAAAAACTTTTCTTTCCATAAATAATGTACTCCTATTAAAATATCAAATTGTTTTGAGAATTGTTAAAATCAGTAATGAAATTAAATTTTATTTCATGTCTGGCAACTTGTTAATTAAATTAAAAAGTCACAAATTCATTAATTTAACCTCAAAACCAATTAAAAAATTTACTAAAAAAGAAGCAACATTAACAAATTGATGTATTAATCATTAAAGAATTTATACGTATCACACGTTAAAGAAAGTCAAATACACATCCATCGAGACATTTTGGCGTAGCAATCGAGATTTATATATATATGGAGTATATATTTGTAAAGTCTAATTTACATCAATTATTTTACGTCAAATAAATTAAACTTATCATAGTTAAGCGATTTGACGAAAAATAAATCAATTCCTACAGCTAAGCTGCATTAAGTTGTATTATTGGAAAGCAATTTGTAGGGATGCACCTAAAGCCATTAATTCAGCAATCATATTAATTGTGTGGGGAATTATTTTATTAAAACCAATAATTCTATGATTTGGACTATTGAAAAAGACTTTATTCCTTAATGTGAATAAATCCCCATAAGATCAAGAAAATTACTACTATTATTTTTATTCAACAAGTGAAGTGAATAATATTTTATTTCATAATTAGAGATTTCGAGTTTGAATTCTGCAGAATACGGAGACACTTTTATAAGGATGCATTTTATATCTTAACATGAGATTTATTAACGCGAATTCAAATCTAGTTCGACACGAGTGAGAAATAAAAAGAATTGCTTATTTGATTGCATTTTTCACCATATATTAAAGTTAAATTCGATTTTTTTTTTAGTTTCAAACATGTTATTATATGGTCCATTTTAAACAATTAATTATTTATTTTTACTCATTTTATGGCCTTGTTTATTCTAAGAGCAAACAATTAGAGTCTATTTAAGGTGGAAAATGGCACAAAAAAATAGCAATAAAAACAGTCAAAGAAAAAAGGGCTCAGAAAGCTTTTCCTCATCCTATTCCCTTAAATACCAAAACACTCAAAAACAAAAGGGAAATTATAGTGGGACAGTATTTTTTTTTAAAAAAAATTTAATTAAAAAATTTGAGATTGAGTTTAATAAATAAAGTCATTTAAAAAAAAAATTTGGTTAAAATTTGGAATAATTATAGACTATAGTTAAAATAATTGTGATTCAGGTTCCTTATTAGTATACGGAAAACTATCTCTCGAGCATATGACTAAATGAAGCTCCGATTGATTTGTAATATCTCTTTTTAGATTATTATCTAGATTTTGTCCCATTTATAAAAAATATATAAACATAATTCTTGAAAAATTATTCTTCCAGACAACATTTGAATATTGATTGGTCTTATTTGATAGGATTTACGCGTTATCAATTTCTGAAAATGTATCTCCATTAATTAAATTATTTCTGACCCTACCTTTGGATTTTTATATTATTGGTACACAATCTATGAAGGTCTTCCCTACATATATTACAACGTTCCACCCTTTAATAAATAAAGTTTAATGGTCGAAATGAAACTAGGGACTTTTTTTTTTTCACCCGGCTTCCGGAGTCCACATTGAAGCTCCGACTAAATCCGGATCGCGCACTGCAGGATCCATTCGAAGGTGGCGCTGCCAACAAGATTTTCTCCATACTCAGGACTCGAACCTGAGACCTCTAGTTAAGGGTGAATCACTACCACCAGTACACCACAATCCATGTTGGTGAAACTAGGGACTTGACTCCACCGTTTCCTTATATACTGTTAATACTACAAATCAAATAATGTACATACATCTAATATTTTTTATAATAACTTACCAAATTTTAAATTACCAATCAATATTTCCCCATAAATTATTTAGTCTATTAAAGGGGAAAACTTTAAACCATAATCTAAAAAATCTTACAAATTTCTCAATATTATTTACTAAATATCTTTCCAAAAAAGTCATAAAAATTACTTATGAACTAGTGTTGGACATAAATCATATAAAATCATAATATTGAGTCAAACATAATAAATATAAAATAAAATATGATATTTCATATTTATTTTTAATAATTTATTATTAAAATTAAATATCAAAAATATCGAATCGAATATCGAACGATCATAATAGTTGTAACAACCCCTTCCCCAACCAAATATACCCCACCACTCAACTTCCTTGTGAATGTGAAAAGAACAGTATAAGAGCAAGTGTCGGTGGCTTGGTGCCTAAATAGCCAATTGCCACCATTATTATTAGTCACATTAAAAAGCACATTTTTTTTTAATAAAGTAATCCTCCTTGTGATATTCACAATAAAGCTAAACAAGAAAAGACTCATCCATCAAAAGTCACAGTGGATGAAACTGCTTTTTATCTTAATTATATAAGATAAGATTATCGATTTTTAATTTTTAATATGAAAATCTTAATAAGAGTACCTTTTTTGAATAAATTTTATGTAGTATGAATTTTAATTAGCATGTAATACATAAATTAGTTAGATTTTAATAGAAATATTGAACGCTTTTTTTTAATTAAGATTGTCGATTTCAAGTTCTAAATATGTAAAATATCTTAATAGGAGCAATTTTCTTGAATAAATTCTATGAGTGCGAATTTAAATTAGTATGTATGTAGTACATAAATTAATTGGACTCTAATATAAATATTAGACACGGATATCTTTAGGAGCGATGCAATGAATGATTGTTCCTTTTTTGATTAGAAGTCTCGATTTTGAATGGTGAATATACATAAATTTTTAACGGAAACACTTTTTCTAAATAGACTCTTTATAGTGTAGATCCAGATTAGTATGTAGTACACGAATTAGTTAGATTTTAATATGAATATTAGACATAAAAACCAAAAAAAATGAGAAAAGAATTAACCCCACCTCAATTGTTGCCACGGACGTAATGGTGCAATGAATGATACTGTTTTTTTCTTAATTAAAAGTCTCGATTTTAAGTTAGGAATACATAAAGATACTTAAAGGGAGCACTTTTTCTGAAAATCCAGATTAGTACGCGAATTAGTTGAACTTTAATACGAATATGGACACGTAAATCAAAAGATTAATACCCCACCTCAATTGTTGCCACGTACATAGCGGTGGATGTACCTTTTTAATTGTTTTTCCATGTTTTCTCACTTCAATGAATCTATCCGTTGTTTGGCTGTAATTGGTGTAAACACCTTTGCATCTTGATAATTGATAAAGACAAAGCATTTACTCTTCACAAAAACTAATTTTTGTAGCAGTAAAATCACTTCAGAGGGGCAGCTGTAAGCTTGCTGTTTGCTTCTTTGGTTTTATTATATGCTTTGATTTATGGTAAATGTGTTGATATTATATGGAAGGGAGATAGGTGTCCCCATGTGAGATGCTTTTACTGAGGCTCATAATGATATTGGCCCCTCTTTACTCTTCCTACTGATTCATGATTTCTTTCTCTCTTTCTTCCTTGAAAAAAGATTTCTTTTTTTCTTTCTTGTATTCCTTTCTTTCAAGTTTTTGAGAGTTTTTAGGCACACCCTTTTCTTTATATGCTTTATATTTTCATTAGGGGTTGAGCCAAAAACCAAAAATACACTGCAGCAACAAGAAGAAGAGAAGAAGCAGCATGAGTGGAAATCATAGAGGAGGGGGTGCTATGGCTGGTCTTTTTGTGGTTCTTTTGACTGTTTACTTTATTACTTTTAGCCATGCCTCACCCACCATTCTTTCTGTAAGTTTCTATCTTTTTCTTTAGATTTTGCTTGTCTTGTGTAATTATAAACATAGTTATTTAGCCTTCTTGTTGTTTCTTGAATGTACCCTTTTCTTGTTTACTTCTGTTTTGTGTTCTTTGTTGGTAGATGGAGAAAGAGGGTGATGGAAAAACAGTAAAAATGCAATCTTTAAGTTTCTTCAATGTACCTTTTTTTGTTTTCTTCTATTTTGTGTTCTTTGTTAGTGGTTTAATGGAATTGAATGGAAAAGGTAGATGGAGAAAGAGGGTGATGGAATAGAACAGTAAAAATGCAATCTTTAAGGTGAAAAATGGTTTTAGAGTGAAATTTGGATGAAAATGGTCATCTAAAGATTAATTAATTTTACAAGGTTTGGTAAGGTGGTAAAAGATTTAGATCTTAGGGTTGGCAGGAAGGGAAGTGTAGATAGTGCGAGTGTAGGTTTAAGGGAGTGGACTTTTTCTATCTGAGGAGGTAAGCATTAGTCTTGATTTTTTGGTGGAAATGAGCAATTGTGGAATTTTTTTTGGATGTGGAAATTAGGGTTTGTTTACTAGCATTGTGGAAAGAAAGTTGTTTTTTTGTTAGGTGGATTTTGCTGATTTTGTAGTTATCTTTTGATATCAAGACAGCAGAAAAGTGAAGCAGAAACTAGCAAAAAACTATTGTTTTGGTATAATTTGTAAATCTAGGAGTGATTGGTGTTTAAGGAGGGATTTGGTGAGTCACTAAAGTTGGATCTGTTGACTTTGGACTAGTTAAGTGTCATTTCTTTAATGGTTTCTTCCAGTCTTCCGTCTTCATGCCACTTGCCTGGTTCTCAGGAATGGGAAGTTTTTGGATCTGTTGACTGTACAGTCTGTATGGAAGAATTCTCATGTCATTAAAAAGATCGGATTTTTCAGTTAAATTTTAATATGTTTGGTAGATCAACACAGTCAAAGAAGTTGCTATTGCCCTAAAATAATATAATAATAATAACAAAATTCTGTTTGGTGCAAGATGATTATACTTCTCTTTCAAAGAGAGGAAATCATAATTGTCTGGGAAAAACCTCACATGCATATCCTATCCCAAAGAAGAGGAAATAATCATTCTTTTCTCAAGCAACAAACAATAAACTAATCATTCCTATCCATGGTTTTGGCTTCAATGTCAATTGGAAGTATTCAAACTTAAAGGCTTGATGTAATGTTATACTATGGTCTCTACTGTTGCAGTTGCTACTGCATAAAAGGATTGAAAAGGGGTAACTGAACTTGGGGTCTGCATAACTTTCTTGAATAGAACCTAACATGGCTAGCCAAGCAAACAGGATATAACCAAAGAAATATCAAGGTTGCCATGATTATTCCGGAGTCTGAATTACATGGACTCTAAAAGGACTAGAGAAGTTCGACTAAACGACATATTTAGATTCTTTTGTTCCAATTCCGAAATTCCTTGTGATCTCTTTGACAAACTTTAGGAATCTGGTAAATTTGCGTCCATAAAGAATAAATTACGTGCTTTTGGTGTGTATCTATGTAATTATGTCTGGAACAATCTAGAAAAAATTGATTGTATAGACTTATTTGCATGTGCAGGATTTGAATGCTCCAAAATTCAGGCACTCACGTCTTGCGAAGAGTGCTATACAACGCCAAACTGTGCGTAAGACCTTATTGATCACATTCACTTGTTCCTCTTAAATTAACTTCTGTTCTCCTGTCATGAGTTTGTGTCTTGCTTGGTTTCTTCTTTGTCTTTAGTCCAATGAAGAACAGTCACAACTTTGGACACCTTTGGAACACCAAGGATGGAAACCTTGTTCTGAATCTGATGCTGCCTCCAGTGAGTGTCTATGATCACATCTAGTTTCAAGGCTTGCTGTTAAGCAATAACTCGATTGAGCTTCAGCGCGATCTTGCCGTCTAATTTTCCAATGACTAATTACTGTTCCTTGCACTATGCAGCAGTACCTGAAAAATCTGAGGGATACGTTCAAGTGTTCCTTGATGGAGGACTAAATCAACAGAGGATGGGGGTGCGTATTATGATTCCTTTGTTTGATAGTTCATAGAAACAACATTAATGAATAATGATCAACTCCTTTGATTATAGAAACAAGCTGTTTGACCCTTCATTACTGACATCTATATTTCTTGGAAAAGATCTGTGATGCAGTTGTCGTTGCCAAAATTCTGAATGCCACACTTGTGATCCCTCAGTTGGAAGTAAATCCTGTTTGGCAAGATTCAAGGTATCTTAAGTATAGTGCTAAAATTGGTTTACTTTCAACTTTTAAGTATATATACAAGTTATCGTCCTCTTTGCTACAGCTCATTCGAGGACATCTTTGATGTGGATCACTTCATCAATGCATTGAAAGACGACGTAGCTATAGTCAAAGAGTTGCCTGATGAATTCTCTTGGAGCACGCGAGAATATTATGGCGTAGCTATCCGACCTACAAGAATCAAGACTGCTCCAGTTCATGCTTCAGCAAATTGGTATTTAGAGAATGTGTCACCTGTACTGCAGAGGTTAGTCACAAGATTGTTTTTGTTGGAGAATTTGGTCTAGTTGTATGATAGTCATGTAGACTGTGTTCAGTTTCTCAACCCACCCGTATGACAAAGTAAATGTATAATTGGTAAATTACTGGCAGGATTTAGTGCTCAAAACTTAAGGGAATTCTACAAAAGTTCCACTGCCCAGGATTTTACTATTCATTTTAAGTTGTATGTTCCCTTAAACCAAAATTTAAGTTAGGCATGGACTATATTTTATGTGTTTGATTTATTTCTTGATATAGTCATATTCTGTTCGTTCAGTTATTAGCTTCTGCAGATAGTAATTCTCTTATCAGCCTTTTGCTGGAATTTGTGACATTTCTTTGTATATTAATATTTTATGAATGGATCAGTTATGGAATCGCTGCCATAGCACCATTTTCTCACCGGCTGACGTTTGACAACATGCCCAAGTACCTCCAACACCTACGATGTAAAGTCAACTTTCAAGCACTGGCCTTTGTTCCGCACATCAGACAACTCGGGGATGCCCTTATCACTCGCCTGAGGTTTCCTCCTAGTGAAGACAACATGGTTAGTAACAACTACCTTAGAGAGGTTACTGATCTTAAGCCCAAACAAGGAGGTGGCAAGTTTGCTGTTCTTCACCTTCGCTTTGACAAGGTAAAAACACCTTACTGTTGTTGAACTACCTGTCCTGCAATATCTCCCGATCAAATATTAGTACATCCACTTTCCTGAAAAGATCAGCTTTCCTTTACTGCCTGTTATAGGCAATATAACACTACTTATTGATGAATATTTCTCAGTACTGTATTTTTTAGTCAATTTTACTCCACCCAAAGTGTCACATAATTTAAGAACCTTTGGACTTGTTATCTCTCCAGGATATGGCTGCTCATTCAGCCTGTGATTTTGGTGGTGGCAAGGCTGAAAATTTGGCTCTAGCTAAATACAGGCAAGTAATTTGGGGAGGAAGGGTCATCAACTCTCAATTTACTGATGAAGAATTAAGGAGTCAAGGACGGTGCCCATTGACCCCCGAAGAAGTTGGATTGCTGCTGGCAGCTTTGGGATTCGACAACAACACTCGTCTATATCTTGCCTCCCATAAGGTCTTCACTGAAGTTCTGCATTTATAGAAACAATATGCCTTTCTTTAAGGCTAGAATACTTGAAGTAAAGCCAATATCTTCGTGTCCTGAAGCTTGTTCATGTTTTCTCTAGGTTTATGGCGGGGAACGCAGGGTTTCAGCCTTAAGAAGTTTGTTTCCCCTGATGGAAGATAAAAAGAGCCTTGCTTCTTCTGAGGAAAGAGCTCTTATCAAAGGAAAGGCTTCATTATTGGCTGCAGTTGATTATTATGTTGGCATGCACAGTGATATTTTCGTTTCCGCCTCCCCTGGAAATATGCACAATGCAATGGTAATCATTCAAATCTTTTCATCTTCTAGTTTCACTGTGGCTTGCTATACCGCCCTTTAGAATTTACTCCATTAGTTGTTAGTCATATCTTTCAAACATGTTAATAGTAGATTTAAGTTATATACACTGATAGAATATAGTTTAACTTGTGATCGCAGGTTAGTTACAATTACCTGATTACTCCCTCTCTGTTGTGCCTTTTTAGTTGTTTTTGGTCTGACACCTTTCTAATCAATAAAAACATTTTAATCTTGAACTTGCCAATTAAACCTTAAAGACATGGTTTTATAGCCACAGAAATGTCATGACATTTGAATCACTAGCTTCAAAAGTCTGTCATTCTTTCTTTGTCTACTCGAACATCTTCACGTAAAATGAAACGCGCCACTCCAAGTGCATCACATTAAGTGGGACAGACGGCAGAGATTTACCCTAAGTGATTTGTTGATGTCACTGTTCCTTGCATGTATGCTCTGCACTGCTTTCCTATTAGTTGTCATCTTTTTTTTTCACTGTCGTTTTTCCTTTCTGTTACTACTTTGATTTGCTTCACTCCACGAGGTAGGAGTAAGGTATGCATACATTGGGTATGTTGTTGATTTGGCTGTGTAAATAGTTTTTACACGGTCAGTGCACAGAACATAAATGCTGCATTATTAGGCTGGCTGTAAGTGGTCCACACAGCTAATGAATAATACACCTACCTTGAAATTGACAGGTGGGACACAGAACATACAACAATATGAAGACAATAAGGCCAAACATGGCATTGTTAGGCCAGCTTTTCTTGAACAAGACACTCACTTGGCCTGAGTTTCAAGAATCAGTAATTGAAGGGCACCAAAACAGACAAGGCCAAATCAGACTCCGCAAACCCAAGCAATCCCTCTATACATATCCTGCTCCTGATTGTATGTACCAAGCTTGAGAGG
This sequence comes from Solanum gracilifrons, assembly GCA_029582605.1. Classification (NCBI taxonomy): domain Eukaryota; kingdom Viridiplantae; phylum Streptophyta; class Magnoliopsida; order Solanales; family Solanaceae; genus Solanum; species Solanum gracilifrons. The sequence goes on along the minus strand of JAJOOH010073089.1, from coordinate 20,811 downwards.
GCCTACCATATAGATCTTTATTATTATTTGTTTGGTCATCAAATTATTGTTTATTATGCCTTATATTATAGTTATAAATAAGATGCCACCCCTTTTGTTGACTTGTAGGGGTAATATATATTTATGTGTCACCACGTTGAGATTTACGGTAGGGGTGGAAGGAATATGTTGTACAATTTATGTGTATTACTCCTATGAAGAGTGCATATACAGATAGTAGTATTCTAGTCTTGACAGATATTTTACTATGTAATGTCAGTTCTTGTAGTTTAATCAAAAGGGTGGTTTGTTTCATTTGGTTGATGTAGCAGAGGTTGATAATTATCAAATGGCAACTAGTGGAATTGATTTCATTATGTCTACACTATGGCTTTCAACTAGAAGTTAATGAAATTGTATCTTTAATGTGCAGCCTCAAGCCACTTCAACTCTAGTTTTGTTTTTCTATATTCAAACTTGAAAACACCCTTTCACTTGCTAGTTAATGGTTCTTCGTCTTCTATATTTAAATTAGAGACCGCTGGTTAAGGATGAAATGCAGACAAAAGGGATAAACAGTTGGCAAGATCTGAATATGTGCCTTTCACCTCATTGAAAGTTTAGAAGCCTTGGATACAAAGTAGGAATCTGGATCTTTTATGAATGATGCCAAGAACAAATTCCTTGGACATATAGTGATCGTTAATCACTGTTCAAATTTGATAGATTCACTCTCGAAAACAAGAAGTTTGTTGACTATCTCTGGTAGGATCATTGATTAGATATAGATTACACAAATGGCAAATACATGTGTGTGTCTGCGGTAAACCAGCATGACCGACAAAAATGACAATTCCTATAGAAGTTGCTCAACCAGGCCAATAACCAAAAAAACATGCCACTGGAGGATCAAACTGGACACATGACAATAATACATACATTAATAACCAATAGAAACTAACATGATTAACTCCTATAAGTTGACCAATTTTATACTAGAGTGATAGGCTAAATACTTCACTATCCTGGACATCAAGACAACTCTTTCAATGGACCAAGTAACATCAAATTTGGTGTTGACAAAGAGTAAGTGTCACATGAATTGTTAGTGAAAACATAGTCGAATCAATTGTCGGTTGAGGGCCTTTTACCAGACTGATCGGGGGCTGTAGAATTGGGTCGGTTTGAACGCTGTCCATCTTGTTTATCTTTCTCTGCAATGGTAGAAGCATTACTACTACTACGGCTAGTAGCCATTTCCTTGGATTCTGCTGGATTTGGTGGTGGCGACAGCTCTTCTTCAATTGGAAGGGTTCTTTTTGAACCCTCGAGAGCAACACCAAGAACAATGTTCTCTTCCAATGCAGGTTTCAATGGCACAGATGGTTGTGTGACTTGCGGTTTTTCATCCTCTCTTTTAGATTGTGAAGTAGATGGGACATTTCCTGTTTTCTCTCTAACATCTGATGGAGAAGTTGCGGAATTATCGACTACATTGGTCGTGCGACCACTTCCCTGGCTTATCTTCTTAACTTGATTGTTGCTAGAGATGTTCTCTGGAGGATCTTTGGAATCAGAAGGACCAACTTCTGCAGACTTTAGCTCAGCTTTTGGGACCGGTTTTGAAGTGTTTTTCACAGTTGCTTTACTCGGTTTTGGATCCGACGATGCTTTGATGTCATCTTTGGATTCAGCATTTGCCATTTTGTCAACTTTGGGATCAAGTTTGAGGTCAGAAATTGGCACATCCTTACCATTAGAGTTAGCTGGAAGTGTTTCTTTGATTTTAGGATCAGATGCAGGTCCGCTCTTGGTTTCAACCTTGCTGTCAGGTGCCGGTTTCATGGTAGACTTTTCCTTGGTGTCTTCTTCACCATTCACACGAATTGGTCGACCTTTTGTGCGATCTTCCCCATTGACTTTATAAGATGGCTCAATCAGTAGCAACGGACGAGTTGATGCTGCTCCACGACTGAAGGCAGAGTCATATGGCATGTTGTCCAAGTCAGCATCACTATATATTTTCTGAACAGTACGGATGGGAGTGGCAAGCCGAGCTCGGTGATGTCGAATGACTCTGAGAAGATCTAACAAAATAGCTTCCTAATATCATCCAAGAAAAAAGAAAAGGTCAAAACACAAAGTTGTGGATCTCCAAATGAAATGGATCCAAAACCGACTAGCAATAGCCAATAAGAAGTATCCTTCCTGAAATTAAATGACCACTAAACAGGTAGGTGCCAACTTTCATCTCAGTTCACAAATTCCATATTTCAACCATATCTTGTTAAACAAACATATGAAACAGCAATTCGCTATGTATTTCATGAGCAGATTATTTGTAATATGCAGAAGAATCGTCTGATAAAGCAACCTTGAGAAGCCGAGAAATTACTTATAGCTACATTCAAGTGTTAAGCATCTCAGAAGACAGAGAAATCATTGCCTTCTTTTTCCACTCTTTTCTGGATAAAGTAAACTTATTGCCTATTGTTCATGGGCTAAAAGGCAGAAAATAGGAAAGAGCACATCTCATTGGACTAGATGATTAATCCCCAACAAATAATTTTGTCACTGGCACCTACAGAACTGTGGCTTTTCAATTACTTGATTTTTGGGGAGCCAGTGATGGGAGGGTTCGGGAGAGAAGTGAACTTCGGCAAGGAACAATCAACTTCATTTGCATACATACATGGGGATTTTGAAAGAAATATTTTATCGACAGTTTCCTACTATTGCCAGGATTAGTACTAAAGTTACAGAATGCAGTGGGCTTCAAATTGAGGATAGAACATTTTACTGTTTTACTAAATATTCTGGATTACAGAAACTCTTCATATAGGATTTGTAGCAGGATCTTCACTCACCTTGACACACAAGTATTCTTCAAAGTGTGATGTCTTGACAAAGCAGGATATTAAGATCTGCACAATAATGAAGCAGATATTTATAAGAGTAAATAAACCACCAGCGGAATAGCATTTCAAGTATGTCAAGCAACTTTTCATGTGAGACAGAGTACATGTTGAGGAGCATAAACAGCCCGGTCCTCGAGAATTTCTGAGTCTCTCACTTACCTAACCATACAAACACACACACATGCAAACAACAATTGGTTCCCTGACATACGGAGTATGCTAAATGAATGGGGTCAGCCATAACCCCAAGTAATAGCTAATTGAAAGCAGGCAAGCAGAGTGGACTAGGTTCAACTGGACCATGAAAGTATTTTGCTTTTTAGCAAATGGAAAGATCATCAGTCAATTAGATAAACTGCCATTGCATAATGAACTTAGATAATATTCACACACTGCTTTCCAATTATACTATACACTACCTCGAATCAAAGAAGGAGAGTGGTACTTCTTGATTTACTTGCTTTAAGTACCAGTTCTCAAGGTAAATAGATCACGAGGTGTACTAATATAATGGTCTCACTGATACTCATGAAGCACAAATCTTCAGTAAATGGGCACCAAGTAGTGTGCCTTGAGTTTACATAATTTGCTTCTTTCTATACATCCTGCTCGGGAACTGCAATTCAATCGATTAGTTTGGAAGACAACCCTAATTCTTTGTTAAAAGAGTTTACCAACTTCAATTAAGATACAATTCTAGCCCATTATATCTGGAGGCAACAAAAGCAGCAGCCACGATTATGAAATTACTCTGGGTACTCCAGATCTAGAAAATTGCAAGCAGACCAGACATACTCTTACACCCTAGAGGGAAGTAAAGCACCCAAGATAATTTTCAAAACATACTGGTTCGAAAATCATGTAACTAAAGCAGCCTTTACACTGATAATGACAATCCATCCAAAAGTCACAAGATATTAATAATCAAACATTGACACTAACCAACAGGGCTTGATTTTCAGGGTTGACATTCTCCAGGAATACTCTTCTATGTAACCTCTGTTGCTCAACTTGGGGATTCTTTGCCAAAACTTTGCGCATGTCAGCTACAATATTCTACAGAAAGTCATGGTAACATAGAGATCAAACATCAGTAGTATAACTTATTTTGCTGTATTTTCTTGGCTACGAGAGTGAAGTAATGCTCACATTTATCTTACTGACATCCAAATGACTGATGGCTAAGTGAGTTTTAATACGCCAATGAGTTTTCTGAGTCAGATTCCGTACAACATTAACTGTAAACTTGTGGTTTGGAATGTGAATAGCCTCTCGATCCTCGCCTCTTATGATTGTAGGGGACCACCAACCCACATGCTGCAGAAAACAGATAGAGAAATTTATGAGTCGCGGAAAAGTTAACAGAAAAGTGCTAGAGGAAAAGGCTCATACATTCTTCCGATCTCAAACATTAAATACTGGTTTTTTCCTCAAGCGCAAGTTCATACCTCAACTGTGCCAGAAACTTCATAGCCTTCAATCTTGGTTTGAATCCATTCATTAAGGACAAACGGACGGGTGGCATGGATCATGATACTTGAAAGAAAATTTGTGAATATCTAATAACATCACAAGAATAATTGCATTACCATCTTCATCGAAACTGGAACTAGAACTATAAACTATAAACGGCCTTTTCCATGCCTATATGAAGATGAGCTTAAATAATGGTGTTATAACCAACAAGTTCAGCAAGATAAACTATGAAACAGACCTCGCGACCAGCAAGTGTCAGCAATACTGTCCCAAGTCCTCCCGCAGTTAGCCATTTCTGTGTAGAGAAACCTAGCAACTCCATGAATAATGACGCAGCTGCGACCCACACTGCAGTATAAATAGCTCTACCAGCAAACTGGAAGCCCATCTGCCAAGAAGCAAGACACCCATATATGCACAATATATCAATTGAGACTAACAAAAATTACTTTCATCAAAAGAAAAAAAATATATAAAATGACACTAACTAATCCAATAGGTGCAAAGAATTCTTACATTTCTAGTATCATTTGCATCACTTGTCTCCATGAAAAACTTCTGTGCTTGTTGAATAACACTGCATTCAATCATTCAAGGTTTACTCTTAAGAAGATACAACAAACAGCTATTTGTGAAGCAACGAATACATCGGTATAAATAAATTTTGCCTACACAATACAGAGAATACTGAGTGCCATTCTGTCAATCTCATAGAGAAAAAGACATTTAAGCAGGTAATCTACTAACTCCTAGAGACAGTGTAGTCAATACAATTTCGTGTATCAAATAGAAAAATTTATTGGAGCAAAGTTTGGATATGAAGGCACTTATTAAGCAGCATTACAGCTTTACCAAAATGGTATTATCAAACTCGTGATTATTGTAAAATAAGTAGCATCCAGCTTTTTGACAAAATACTACAAGAAAGCTTAAGAGATGCTCTCCACCCCTCAACCCAAAGCAATGTAAGAGGCCTTTTGCTCTCTAATTTATTCCAGTTTATCTGACCTGGTTCTCCATCTCTAAGATATTAGACAAATGCACAACACTTAGGCTAGTCTTGAGTCATAATTCAGCAAAGTACCCCTCTTTTAAACAATTAACTTATTACTTTAAGCACATACCATATCATTTCTGATATAAGATGTGTACCAATATAAATATCTCAAGACTTTCTTCACTTTATCTTGCTGCAACTTAATGCAGTCATCTACTAGAAGGGAGTATAAAATAGAAAGCACAAGACAAATGCCGACAAATGGACAACTTTTAAACCAATTGCAATATGACAGTCCAAGTAGACAATGTCAACACAAAAATGCTTGAAACCTTAGAATTAGACCACTGATTTTAGTACAAGCATGATTTCTTTATAAAGCCTCAAAAAACGTATTCTGCTTCAGAATTTTTTCAATTTTTTTGTCATATTTCATCATCAAATGTTGTTTAAGTTTAGTTGGTTGAAGAAGTTCTATTTAAAATAAGTCATACTAAAGATAAAATACACCTGAACCATATAAACTGTGCTCAAAATATTTTGATTTTCGAGCATAGGTTTGACTGCCCTAACTATGGCAGAATATTTCCAAGATGTTAATGAACAAGACGTACTTCTAGTTATTAACAATATCTTCCATTTTTTCTGAGTGGTAAAGCAGAGCAAAATTTGGTCAAAAGAATGTCATTTTGGAGTTCTATCAACAATATGCTTGTTCAATTCCCGTCGTTCACCCGCAATTCATTAATATTAAAATTAGATAAGCGATTGGCTACAAAGGTTTTTTTTAAGATCTCCAGAAACCACACTTACCTGGACAAACAATATGCAGAGGCGAGCACAGTAGACAATGATTTTACAAAATTCAGAAGCCGTTGTTTAACAATTTGACTAGCTTCTGTTGGTAGCACCATGGGGTCTAATGCTCTGCAAGAAATATATTTCATGCGTCAGCTTGCCATCAAGAAGTAAATCAGTCATGAGGGAAAGATCTCTGCTTGCAATTGAATGATCTAACCTGCAGACAAGCATTGCCCCAGTCCACAACAGCAAAGGTTGAAGATAAAAGGTCATAACATGATATGTACCACTCTTTCCCCAGCTGTTATCACTCTTCTGCACCATAATCAGGCATTGTTGTCAAACTAAAAATAGACGAAGAGGGATATGTACAAAGAAATATAACCAAAACAAACATACTCATACATGAAGGAGTACATTTCTACTTTGACGCAGAAATGGTGCAAGACCCCAAACTGCAAAAGTAAGGATTCCAATTGCCGGAAGCAACTTAAGCAGATGTGGGCTTCCTTGTAAGCTATTGTATGATCTGCATGAATCAACAATAATCTTCTTCATTAAAATTTACGAGGAAACAATATAAACTACGTTAAACAGGTAAAAGGGGTGAAATCTGGCCGCCGATACTAAAGTATGTGCATACAAGTTGGAATTATGCTATAAAGAAACTATTGTTTTTTCCTCAAAATAAGCAGGCAGACCTCATCCTATTTACTATGGTTAGTAAACCATTTCAAGACGCCTAAACTCAACTTCAATATATTAGATCTAAAAAAGTAAAGGGTTCCACCACACAATGTAGATAGCTGCTTTAACTTAGTTTCTTAACATCTCTGTTAAGATACTATAGCTATCCTCCTAATTCAAGCATTATTCAAAACTATCATCGTCATCTAATCTTGAATTTCAATTTGTTCATCTTTACCCAGATCTATTCATATGAAGGCCACATATAGCAAATAATACACGCATAGTCTTCTCTGATTGAACACAAACAAGAATTACCTTTTCAGTATAATAGCAGCATTCTTTACAGAAATGTCAAAAGCTTGGTCAGGTTTTAGGAAAGAATTACACTTGAACAAATTACTTCTATATGGGAGCACATGTTTCTTCACTTGCAATCCTCTTAAGTGATGGATACTCCAAGAGTCCTGCCGCTGAAAATGTAACATAACAGAAAATTGAGTTTAGAACAAATTTCTGAAGCCAAATACATTACCACAATTGAATAACAGAGAAGATATCAACAAGGAAAAAGCGCAAGCACCCTATTTGCATTGATTACACTATCCTAAGAAACAATACCCATTGAGCTAATTCTTTTACTACAAGATTGCCACCTTAATTTTCTCTTGGATTTTTCTCTTCTTTCTTTTAACCGGGATAGTGAAGGCAAAGTGATAGAAAGTTCCTCCAGACCTCTCTTCTTCTCCTTTTTTTCCTTCCTTTTTTAGACCTTACGAGGAGCGAGGACTCCATTTCTCCTTTGAATTGTTCAATCATTTACAAGTGAACCAATATCTATAAAATGAGATAAACAAAACTGTTTTCAATGCATGGGTAGGAACAGGATGGGCAAGGGGAGACAGGGAAAGAAGTTATACACAATTTACACCAATCTTTTCTGGAATCCAAAGAAGTCATCCACGTGCAATCAAAAGTACTTACCGATGAAAAAGATGACAGATTCGTGCAACAAGAATGCCACCTGCTCCTTCCAAGTGTGTTCTATAAGGAAGCAAGTGGAATTAAACCAAATAATATAAAAGAGTTAATGGTCAAAAAATACCTAAAGTATCCCTTTTTTTAAAGTTTCATACTTGAACTATCATGTATGTGAGTTTCCTATCTACCTGAACTATGACCAACTATTTATCAAAACACACCTCAACTATTAGTTGTTCCCTTTTCCTACATGAAATATCATCATCGTTCAGAACGAAAGGAAATATGAACAATGTATGTATGTTTTGATGAATAGTAGGTGATAGGAATAAACTCGAAAACACAGATACTTTAGGTGTTGTTTCCTACCATTCACTCAATATAGTGATGTAAATAAAACATATAACCAAGTCGAAAAGGTACCTGTATAGGTGAATATTTCTTAAGGCGCTCATGGTTCTTGCAAGTCCCCAAATAATGGGACAACTGCAAAGAACCCGCAGCAGCCATTATTGGACAAAGCTAAGCAAACAACCAACTATCACTAGCAGCATAAGATAACTAAACTACTCCACATTGACCAAAGAGTCTTCCTAATTACAAAACAAGGATAGTGATGATTCCCCCCTCAACCTCTACTTCTCTTGAAAAATATCTGCAAAACCCATAAATGAAAACATCATCAGAATTGAAATTAAGTCACTAATATAACCCTAGTCTCAATTCTACCCTAAAAATCAGCCTTCAGAAGTGGAATTTGAATGAAAAATCAAATCTTTTTACATGGGTATTTTCTTTTTTCACAGAATTCAAATTTCTACTAATCCATTTCCAATAAAAACTGAAAAAATACAGAAAATTGAAAATTTTAAGCCAAATTGAGCAAAAAAAACCCCAACTTTCAAAAGAAAAAAGAAAAAAAATACATAAAGGAAACTACCAAGAAGATGAAGATGATAAAACTAACCTTGCCTACCGGAATACAGAGAAAGGAAGAAACCTTCAAAACGACGCCGTATGTATGATGCTTTGTAAAAACAAGGGGAAAAAAGTTATGGAGGTGGAAGAAGAAGAGAAAAATGTGTTTTTCCCAAAATAAAAATTAAAAAGTTACATATAATTGGGACACGTGGCATATTGGGAATAATATTTCCAATGGAGGGTACCAATTGGGAAATTTGAGGTTGATGTGCTAGTTTTGTCCTTGTTGAAAACACCAAGGTCAATTATGGAATGACCAATAATTTGATGAAGTTACATATTTGGCCGTTCGATAAATATATACATAACTATATACTATATATTATTGTTGGTATCCACTTTCTGGTAGTAGGTGAAAGGTTTTGAGACTTTTTTTTTTTTTTCACTTGGTAACATTCATAATGTTAAGGGATAGTGAGAGTTTTGTTTAACGTGAGAATTTGTAAGATACAAATATTACTTTAATATTTGTGTGAACGTTAAATTATGGTCTTTTTTGATAGCTTTGTTAGTTTTCTTTAGAAGCAAAAATTGGGGAGAAATTAAGGCTAATCCAAACTAAAACCACTTTCTATTTAATATATATTTCTATGGGGTAAAAAAGGAGTTAAGAAGAAGTTGTGTTCATTAACATTGATGAATAATGAATGATAATGAAAGGCTTAGGACCTTTCCTCTTTCAAAGGGACTAGAAGAAATGCAAATATTGTGAAAAAAAATAAAAGATTAGTGAAATAAGATCTATAGATCATAAGGCAAAAGACTCGAAAGGAAGAGCACTCATATTGACATTTTATTGAAATCCTACATACCAAATGTTTGCATGATTTAACAAGTTGCGAACAATAGCAAGCTAACTCCAAGTTAAATGGCTTTTAAAAAAATTAACACTCGCAAAACTTACAAGTAACTATAATGGCATGAATTAGGAAATGCATTGTAATGTTACATCAATTTTTAAATTTTTCCTCCTTTCGTTTCAATTTGCTAGTTTGATTTTGACTTGACATGGAGTTTAAAAAAGTAAAATAAGACTTTTGAATCTCGTGGTGTTAAGTTAAAGATATGTTGAATCTTGAACATGTTATGTGGAAAATTGAAATTAAAGAGTTGTCAAGAAAGAACGGATGGAGTCTTTTATATCCCAGAATTAATGGCTGCAGCAGTTAAAAAGTAACTAAGGATTTGTGTTATGAAGCAGGTTCTTTGTTAACTAATTGTTAATGATGCTTTCTTGATGTATTAAGAAAGACAGATTTCAGTCAGACAGTTTAATTGTTTATCCGCCATAACCGTAAATGCAGCTTACTAGAGGGTATAAGAACAGTTAGTAGATAACAAAATCTGCCCTTAACATACAACATGAATACAAAAGGCAGTCATTAAAACAGTACTAAATGGTGGTTGTCATTGTCATTTGCTTGCAACTGTATACAAGGAACTGACTCGCTTGAAAAAGAACTAAAAAATCGAAGTGAATGAATATATGCTACAAAGTTTCTGAAATGGAAGCTCTAAGTAAACGTGTTTTTCCGAGCCAGTTACAGATTGCTGACAAGAAAACAAACAGTTAGATCAAGTTTGTCAAGAAGCTATACAAAAAAAATAACTTCTCTTTTCCTTATTTGAATTTCCTAGTTAATTGTTGAGAGATCTCAATGGTGATCTTTCATCAAGAATAGCTTCTAATCTCTTGATTGAAGTGGAAGTTGGAGTGGAAGGGTGTCTGCTATTGTTCTCTTTAACAGGGTCAAAGAATTCACTATCCCATTTCAAGTCTGTTCCCGGCATACTGCTGTCACAGTGTTGTACCATCCTTTCCAAACTTCCAGCTAGCTGCATATCTTCCTTAGACATCCGGGAAATTCTTTCTGATAATTCCATTAAAGTATCAAGCAACTTGTCCTTGTCTGATGACAATTTCATGACATCTTCAAGAAGCTTTGCTTTTTCTTTACGTAGGTTCTTGATCACAATATCTGAGCTTCTTACTTGCTTTTCAAGTTTAAACTGCAACACATCTATCTCTGATCTTTTGGCTTCAATCTCATCTTCAAGCTCTGTCCTTTTCCCAACAGAATTGGACACGTGTTTCTCCAAGTGCTCCACTTCCTTTTGCAACTTGCAAAATTCATTTTCTAATTCAACGATCACCAAGTTCCTCATCTGTATTTCAATCTCTTTTAGGATCTCAGCTGTTCTCATCTTCTCCCAGGTTTTATGAAACATATCAACCTCTGCTTGCATTTCCGAGAGACTGGCTGAGAATGAGCTAGTTGAACTTTCAAACTCATTTTCCAGCGAGTTCACAAGCCGCTGGAGATCATATATTCTGTGGTCTTTCTCTTGAACAATCTGGCGGAGGCTCTCTTTCTCCTTCTTATGCTTTGTTTCTGCTTCCACTTTGGCAAAAATGGCACCTTCAAGCTCTTTTCTCACCCACTCTTGCTCCAAATACTCCACCTCCTTCTGAAGATCATTTATTCTGTGGTCTTTCTCTTCAACAAGCTGGTGGAGACTCTCTTTCTCTTTCTTATTCTGTGTTTCTGCTTCCACATGCTCAAAAATGGCACCTTCAAGCTCTTTTCTCACCCACTCTTGCTCCAAATACTCCACCCTCCTTCTGAAGATCATATGCTCAAAAATGGCACCTTCAAGCTCTTTTCTCACCCACTCTTGCTCCAAATACTCCACCTCCTTCTGAAGATCATATATTCTGTGGTCTTTCTCTTCAACAATCTGGTGGAGGCTCTCTTTCTCCTTCTTATGCTTTGTTTCTGCTTCCACTTGTGCTAAAATGGCACCTTCAAGCTCTTTTCTCACCCACTCTTGCTCCAAATACTCCACTTCCTTCTGAAGATCCTGAGAAGTCTTCTTGTCCTCAATATTTTCACTGAGCAACGCTGTCTGTTCCCTTTTCTGGTCGAAGAGCTGCTGCTGGAGTTCATTCACTCTTGTATCTTTTTCTGCCAGCTCGAGTTCAAGGCTTTCTCTTTCTTGTTTGAGGTCAAATTCAACATCTGCTTGGGCAAGAAGGGAGGCTTCTATTTGTCTCCTCATTTGAAGGTTTTCTTCCAAGTTGGCTTTCAACTTTTCAGCAACAGATTTCCATACCTGCAGTTCAAATTCCAGTTCATTTCCTTCTTCGAAACTTTCAGCTAGTTCTTCATTTGCTCTATCCAAGGCATCACGAACTTGTTCCAAGTCACTCTTTGTATGCAATACCTGCTCCTTCAAATGACTTTGAGAAGTTGATGCTTCTTTCAGCATTTCCTTTAGTGTATCAACCTCTCTTTGTAAAGGAAGCTGTTGTTGTTCTTCAGAATTCAAGGACTCGATCTTTTCTGACAGCAGTGCTACCTTTTCACGCTCCTCTTCGAGATCTTCCTGAACTCTAACAAGAGCTTCATTCTTCGTGTTCAACTGTTTGATTAGAGTAGAGATATTCTCAACTCCTTCTCTCTTCTCCAATTCCATAGAAGCATAATCATCAGCAATTCTTTGATGGAGCTCAAAAAACTGAGATTTCAACACTAACAGCATCATAGAAGTCTCCTCATTCTGTAGTGTTAACTGCAATGTTAGTGATTCACACGTCTCCAACTCCTCTCGAAGTTCAATTATTAAAGTGTCTTTGCTCTGTACAGACGACTTGTAGAGATCAAGCTCCCCCGTTAGTTTCTCCAATTTAGAAGCCCATTCAGCTTCTTTGGCTTTGAGATTACCAAAACAGTCCTTGTGCACCTGCTCCAGGCCTTTGAGCTTGTTTCGGAGTTTTGACAAGGAAGAAGAAGCTCCAGCTTCTTGAATTTTGGCTTCCTGGAGTTCTTTAAGGGATGTCATCAATTCATGATTCTCTTGCTCTACCCTCCTGAATTGGTATTCCATTTCCTTGTGAAGTGTATCCCTTGAGCCCAATATGTCTCTTAGAGTCGCAATTTCTTTGTCCCTCTGACTTGTCAGGCTCTCAATTATAGACTTGGATTCCTCATACTCCGCACAGACACTGTTAAAGGATGTTTTAGACTCAGCAAGTTGAACTTCCAGTAGTTTTCTCTTGCTTTCTTCATGAGCTAAAGCCTGATTGCACATCCACAAACGGCTTTCAAGATCTTTCGAGATTCTAAGCTGAGAATCTAAATTCATCTGCAGTTTGGAAATCTCATCTAGCAATGTGGATCTCTCCTTAGCCCATTCTTTCTCCTCCTCTAGATGTTGTTGCCTGAGTCTGCCATGAGCCTCCTCCAGATGACTGAACGATTCCTTCTTCCATTTAAGTTGATCTGCAAGCTTCTTGATTTCCTCCTCCATGTCGAGCAGCATATCATCATTGTGTCTCAGTTCTTTGGATGTTTTAGTTCTCTTCTCCGCTTCTGAGGACTTTTTCTGTGAAGATGATACAAATTCCCTTAGCCCCTCGATTTCTTGTTTGAGAGAACGAATTTGTTGCTCTTGATCCAAATTAGTTGCATTTGCACCATCTAGAGCCAATGCCATCCCTCTACCATCTTCTTCATACTTGCTAAGCTGTTGCTTGAGCTTGCCATGAGCCTCCTCCAGATAACTGAACTGTTCCTTCTTCCATTTAAGTTGTTCCTCAAGTTTCCTGTTTTCCTCCTCTATTTCAAAAAGCATATCATCACTGTGCCTCAGCTCTTTGGATGCTTTGGCTCTCTTCTCAGCTTCTGAGGACTTCTTTTGTGAAGCCCATACGAATTCCCTTAGCCCTTCAATTTCCTTTTTGAGAGAACGAATCTGTTGCTCTTGATCCACATTAGTTGAATTAGCACCATCTAAAGACAATGCCAGCCCTTCTTTCTCTTCTTCACATTTTTTAAGTTGTTGCCTGAGCTTGCCATGAGCCTCTTCCAGATGAATGAACTGTTCATTCCTCCATTTTAGTTGATCTGTGAGCTTCCTGTTTTCCTGCTCCATCTCCAGTAGCATATCATCGGTGTTTCTCAGCTCTTTGGATGCTTTGGCTCTCTTCTCATCAACTTCCAAGGACTTTTTCTTCTGTAAAGCCAAAGCCCTTAGCCCCTCAATTTCTTGTTCAAGAGAACTAATCTGCTGTTCCTGATCCATATTAGTTGAATTAGCACCATCTAAAGCCAATGCCAGCCCTCTATTCTCTTCTTCAAACGTTCGGACCATCTCAGCAATGTCAGCACGAAGCTTATCATTTGTAGAACTTAGATGCCTGACAGCAGTCTCCTTTTCTCTAAGTTTTGACTCGATTGCCTCGTGCAACTGTTTAGTGACAGCAAGCTCATCTTCTTTCCCAGACAATTCATGACTGAGCTTCTCTACTTTCAAATTCGCCTCCTGATTCTTGGTTAGCAACTCATTATTGACTCTTTTCAAGTTCTCACACAACTCAGCTTTACTTTGGTAGTTTGCCCTGAGCTTTTCAATCTCAAGTTTGGCCTCATCTAGTGCTTCATGTACTGTGTCCATTTCCTCACTCGAACTGAGATCCACTAAAACACCTGTTTGCACAATAGAGAGAATTTCAGCATCAAAACATCATCTACTATCAACAACAACAACAACATACCCCACAAGTGGGGTCTAGGGAAGGTAGACGCAAACCTTACCCCTACCTCGTAAAGATAGAGAAGTTTTTGATAGACCCTTACCTTGTAAAGATAGAGAGGTTGTTTCCGATAGACCCCTCGACTTAAAATAAAGCATTTCCAAGCAGTTTAAAAAAGGGAATACATAAATGAGAGCAGTAACCACAACGAAACAATACTAAACAGGACATGCTATAATATCAATCTCCAAAAAGATCAGATTTGAAAACAAACCAACTGAAGTCATTGGCAAAACGTTTTTGCATATATTTTGGCCTTTAGCTTCCCTCAAGTATCTCTCCCTATCAGCTGCACAGTGCAGCTTTTGTGTTAATCTACAATCTCAAGAAATGAAAACTATAGAGACAGATGACAGAAGGAGTAACAGCTAAGTGTCGATCCCTAAACCTCTTACCTCCAAGAAAGGCATAGGCAAAGACATGAATTTAGGCAAGACTGGAACTCAGACGCGGAACACCATTAAAGTTTATGAGTTCTGAACTTGCGACCCTAAATATTTATATACATATTTAATGGATTTCCTAATGAACATATCAGGTTTAGCTCCATTGCCTCTCATTGGACGATATGAAAACTCGAAATGCTTTTGAACCTTCCAATTGGTCCAGTTTCTAGTCTAGTGCAGTGCTCATATAATCACAATAACATCCTAAAATAAACTGTCTAACTAGGTGTTCCTTGTTCACAATCTTTCTCCACATAAATCCAAGATCTAAGCTTTTTCTAAGGAAGGACACTAATTCTTACTCACTGGAAATGCCAGAATTTCAAAAGTTTGACACATTTAATCTTAAATAATGAAATATAGAAGATTAAAAAACACATACATGCTAAGCATTGAAATATTTTACAAAAAATTTGTACATTTTCATGCTCTGGCAGAATCTGCCCTAAATAATCACACAAGCAGAACTATTATACAACAACAGTATAGTAACAGAAACCGAAGGACAAGAAACAACAACAGCACTACGACTAATAATAGTCTCGAAGGACTGCAAGACAACACACTACTATCTACTAACCTCCTAACCTAATCTATGTCCTCTGCAACCTTATATCTAAAATCATATTCTCAATAATCTCAAACAACACATATATTCACAGAATCATAAATTACTAAAATTAAAAGGAATTGCTAACTTCAGAGTGTCATACATTCACATAATCGAAAGGAAAAAACATAAAAACATTAACAATTAGTAATTTTGCCTGACACCAACAATAAGAACAACAGCATATCCAGTGAAATTTAGCAGGATAGAATCTACGCAGATCTTACCACTACCTTGTAGAGGTAGAGAGTGTGTTTCCGAAAGACTAAATCTTTCAGACACCCACAAAATAAAACTTACACAACATCATACAACAAGATTCAGTTTTTCTTTCTATTTACTAATCAAGAAACAATATTAAACAAAATGGGTGTTGTTGAAAAAGTACCTTTGATTAAATTTCTGGGTTGTAGTCCATTCAAAAAAACAACAACTGGGTTTTTTTCAGTTTGAAGTAAGTAAATTGAAAGTTACAAGCTTTAATGGAAGAGTAAAAAAGAAAAAAAATTGAAACTTTTCTGTGTATAGCAATAGCCGTTTGAAATGGAAAATTTGAATTTTGTTATCGCTTAACAACTTTGTTCGGATCTATTGTTAACTAGCCGTTGACATAGGCCCAAATCTATGGAGTAAAAGCCCAAAAGAAGAAAGACAAAAAAATGGGTTAAAATATACAAACGGACAGAAATATACAACCAGAGCCTCCATAGTAAACGGAATTATAAATATGGAGTGCAATTATCGAAATTATAGTTATAAAACCTTATTATGTCTATTATGTTTGCTATTTTTGAAATTTTCTCTATATAGTACTCCCTCCATTCCATATTAATTTAATTTTTGAGGTGTTTCACACTCTTTAAGAAAAGTAGATTAAGACATAAATTGAACCTAGTTTTCCATTTTTACCCTTATTAATTATTGTCAAATTTATGATTAAAATAACTAAATATCAATTAATCACTAATTCCAATATTAACTAATGAAGGGTAAAATTGGAAGAACACTCTAAAAGTAGTATTGAAAACTGAACAATTAAGTTAATTTGAAAAATGAAAAATGTCTCAAAAATTAAATTAATATGAAATGGAGAGAGTATTAAACTAGGTCTATATATTATTAATTAATTAATATGTATAATTAATCTAACATGAACTAATTTATGGGTCAAGTACACACTAAACCACGCCAATTATTAACCACAACGCGTAATTCAGTGAATAATAACTTAATTTGTTTAATATTATACACAACTTTAATTGTCCCATTAATATTGCACTATAGTCTGTTATTCACGTAGTGTAATATTATGTCAATTTATAATGGTGATTATGTTGGTGGGTGGATCCGTATTATGGACGATGAACTTTCTCTAAGATTTGGTCACCTTTATAAAAAGGCAAAGATTTTTTCAAAAAAAAATAAAAATATTGCTTACAATAACATGAACTATGCCAGAGTTTATATTCATTCATTCCACACGACTGAACTAGAGGTCTCAAATTGAAATTCTAATATGAATAATTAATAAGTGTGGTGGGACTTTTCTAAGCAAATTTTATCATAGTCAAGCCTTAATATAAGTATCAAATACTAGATAGAAAACTAATTTAATCGAGTTGAGTCAATACAATTTTAGTGTAGATTTTATAAGCTTGCTTTCTCAATGCATGTTTTCTTCTTTCCTTGTTGGGTATTTGCACGTGACAATGTGGAATTTGGCTACCTAAAGACAAAGTACAACTAATGCAAATAGAGAAAATCATTATACAAGGACAGTTTTAGTGATTATTAATTTTTTTTAAATATTCAAGTAATGGTAGTCTTATTATTTTAAGTGCAAGTGTTAAGAAGATTACAAAAGCAATAACATGGTATTAGGCCAAAAGTACTACGAATGTAATAACAACAAAATATTCAGTGTAATTTTATAAACAAGAGTATGAAAGAGTATTGATATGTATTGCAAATCATATTCTTGTCTTGTGATCGAGGGTAAAAAAAATATTTATGAAAGATTCTAAACTTAATAAAAGCATATAACAAATCGAGTTTGGAAAAGTTATATTGAAAATAATAGAGAAAATATCAGTAACAATAACAAATAATACCATGAGTGAAACAAAAAAACATGTAATTAAATATTATAGATGTCATAAGATGTGACTGATATCAACAAGTGTACTAAAATATTTAAAGAACCTTATAATGACCACGTTCTAATTGTACTATTAACAGTAATAATTTCATAGTAATATTTTCTTCAAAATATATTGAACTTTCACATTCATATTTAAATTTCATTTGCAAAACGTGTCACACATATACATGCACATAAGTTTGTTATATATCAACTAAGATTATGATGGCTTTTGATTAGTCATTGATCATTGAACCTAGCTTAGATTATTCTAGATTTTAGCACATGTTACATGATTTTAAAGATGGTAAAATGAAACATCACAAGTGTGGATAGTAAATTGATTGCTAGCGACAATTAATTAAAACGTACATACTATATTATGATTTGTTGTTGGCTCGCTTCAGTTATTTCATGCCTCAAGAATGAATTGACAAATCATATAAAAGATTTCAATTCTGAATACAAAGAAATGATATTATTATTATTAACTACGAGTGAAGTTGTATGATACTTCCTTCCTAAGGCGATAACTAGTAAGGAGCTTTAATTCCTGGAATATAACTTCTATCGTGATATGTTATATTTTCTTCCTATTGGTAATAGGTTATATGTTGATGGATCACGCGCCTAACACATATTTTATGACCTTGTGTGTTCATAACTCAAAACAGATGATCAAACGATGGTCATACGACTAAAAATATATATTATTTTTTTAATAAAATAATTAAAGAAAAAGACAGTTTCAACATAACTTCCTTTTAATTTCCATTTACGTTCCTTTTTTCTTTATTTTTTCCTCTCTTCTTTTTTGTCTTTTCAAGGTTGACAAATTATATATAAATCGATTATTGATGGGGTCAATATGTACAATAAAATTCAACAAATGATAACAAAATGAGAAAAATATGTGAACAATCATGTCTCTTATGATAGAAACATTTTGTTTTCAAACAAATACATATATTTCAAAAGTATATTATTTTTTAAAGTCAAAGAAATGAGAGAATTATTAAAACACTTTCAAGATTTAATGTTGATATTCTAAAAATACTTAAAGTTATATACGTTTTTTAATCGTTAAACGTTCTTAATTATTTTAAAAATTATACTTAGAGAATTTATTTTAACTATGGAAAACAATAAAAAAAAAATTCAATTTTCAATCAAATATGTATAGATCGAGCTTTTCATGCACACGAGTAGTGCTACTATTAAAAAACGTGATTTTTTTAATAGAATCGATCAAAAATAGGTCGATTTAGTTTTGTCGAACACAAGCTAATTTGTGTCCAACATGATTATCTCAAGACATTGTATTTGAATATATCTCTCAAAAAGTAAATTTAACTTTTAAAGTTTTGTAAAATTAGAACTTTTTTTTTCTACGACAAAAGAGAAAAAAAAGCCCTTTAATTGTGGCTTTTGAAGGAATCCACATATAGCTTTACAAGTGTATATTAGAGTTTAGACTATATAGAATTAAAATAATAGACTGATAAAAGAGACTTCAATAATTATTTCACAATTATTGAAGAAGACACATTATAGGCCATTCTTGACTATCAAAATTTTAGTTAATTATGCCGATATAAGCTTTGTCAAATTTGGTGAGGCTATGGATATTTTTTATTAAAAAAAAGAAATGGAAAAAATATTTATTTATAAAGCTAACATCTGACATACTTCACACGTGTCAAATAAATAAAATTTCTTAATAGTGTATTTACTTTCTTAAATTTCGTGTTAAATTAAAATCAAATAAATAAATTAAAATGAAAAAAATGAATATTAATGATTTTTTTAATTCCCAAATTTAAACTAAAGCCCTACAACTAAAACTGTGATTGGAGCAAAATTAAAGGGGTAAAAGTGAATTTCTCGTCAAAAAATCATGTTATATATATATTAGTAATATTTTATGTGTTAAAACCACTTCATGCAAAAACATTGGGTAAAGTTGTGACTAACTAACTTTGGTGGTCCGATCTTTTTTCAAACTTCACACATAATAAAAATTTTAGTGCACTCGATCGTTCTTTTCTTATATATCTCTTTGATAAAATTAATTGTCTCCAACACTAGGGTAAGAAATTGAATCCATCCTATAGCTACGACGAGCCATTTAGTTCAAAATAAAGTTATCTTATGATTAATCATATATAATCCCCCCTCTTATGTGAGGTACTTGCTCCATCTTAAAATTTGTGATATAGTTTGATTAATGCAGAGCCTATGAAGCAAAAGAAGATTTTGTTATATTTATCAAATTTTTTTTATTAAAGTCATTTTAGTGTTTATTTTTTCTTCACAATAAAATGTTAACGGTGAGACTCAATAAAGATAAAATAAGAATAATGCTATTAATTATCATTACATATATGTGACATTTTTTTCGTAATAAACTATAAAAAATAATGCCACATAAAGTAGAACGCCGAGTAAATAATATCAAGATTTTGACTAATCTCGATAACCAAACCTCTCTTTGGCGATGATTTTCTAACTCATTTATTATTTCTCAGATTCTTTCAATATAGTATTGATTCATTGGACAGACAAAACATGATCGAACGGTCACAATTGTATCACAAAATCTTAGCCATTGATTGAACCTTAAGGGCCTAGAAGAAACATGAATTATAAATCACCCCTCTATAGTTTTCCTCTTTTATTCTCAATCTATATTATATGATCTTTTTGCTAAATTACTTTAATTTTGTCAAATTCAAAAAATTTACTTTAAGGGTGTGTTCATTAGGAAGGAAAATATTTTTCGTAAAAAATGTTCACACGAATAAATGAATTGTTACTTTTTGTGTGTATATGTTCGGTATGTAAACAAAATCTTATTTAAAGATATTTTTATATAATCTACACAAATATTATGAGAGGTTGCAATTAGGGGTGTTCACGGTTTGGATAAAAACCGATCCAAACCGAAAATCCAAACCAAACCAAACCAAACCGATAAAATAAAACCGATTTTATTTGGGTTTGGTTTGGTTTTAGATTTTTGAAAACCGATAGTATTTGGTTTGGTTATGGTTTTATTTGAAAAAACCTGAAGAAATAACCGAACCGAACCGATGAATTATATACATATATTTTATTAATATACATACTTAATATATTATTTTTATAAACAATTTTAAAGATCTTACACATATTTTCATTAAAATTTCTTTATAATTTA
>JAJOOH010073088.1:0-16670 GCA_029582605.1 Solanum gracilifrons | reverse complement strand
TTTTGAAAATAAAAATAAAATATTTTAAAACTATTTTTAACCCATATATTTTAAACTTTATTTTTAACCATGACAAGCAGCAGTAATGAAGACTATGTAAAGAACGAAGATAATCATGCATGTGAAGAAGACGGATCAAGTTTTGTCAAGAAAATCCAGCCAAAAGGAGAGATTTGTTAGGGTTTTGCCCTGATTTTCTTACCTTATTTGAAGTTTATATTTTTTCCTTAAAGAAAAGTCAAAGTATTACCATAAATGCTTGATCTTTTTTCTGAAAGGAAAATATAATTTTCTTCCATATTTGGTTTATTCTTTCCTTAGAGGAATAGTTTGGAGATCTATAAATTGAAGATTCCTATTCTCATAGCACAACACAATAGAATTCACAATGCAGTTGTTTAGAGAGTTTTGTTTATGGGGAGATTTTCTCTCTACAGTTTTTATGTTTTTTATTAGTTTTTAATTTTGTAGACCAATGGTCATATCAAATAATAATATTATTTCTTTTAGTATAATTTTATGTATCGTCTAATTTATCGTCATATGATTTACAAATTATAAGCTTCCGCATGACGTCCTAATCACCCCTTCAGAACCCAACAGAGCAGTCTCACCACTGCACCACAACTCATGTTAGTATATTTTATACAATTACTAAATAGTTGCATTCATCAAAACTAGACGAAACATAAATTTTCTTATTTTGAATAAAATAAAGTATAAGCCGGATAAACTAATTAAAATGATCAACAAAATGAATTAGTATACCTTATGAAAACTAATGCACAAAATACAGCCCAAGAAAGGTGTGGGATATCAACCATCTGCTGTGGAGATGAGATAAATATAGATCAACGTAACTTATGCATTAGAAATGAAAATAAAAATGTCTTACCTTCATGCAAAGATCATAAATTAGTAAATTCAAGATATATAATATAATACTCCAAGATAATCTCATTTCTAATGGTCAGTTATACTAATCATTCTAACAAAAAGTGTTGCATTATGAAATTAGATGATAGTGTAATTTCAGGAATTATAGAATTATTTTCAAACATAAAATACCAATATAAGGTTCAAATTAGTAGGATACCACTTTTAAAGTATTGTTATGATCTCAATCCTAGCTGATAAAATGTTATTGTCAAGATTCGAACTCGGGAAAGAGTATAAGCCATTAATAGGGAAATTAAAAAATTGAAGGGACGAGATTTATTTCATTTAAATGAAGCTCAAGGAACAAGATCATGTCACATGAACAGACGGTTATATATACACATCACATAGGAGAGAGAAGGCTAACTGAAATCTGGTAATTCTAATTCCTTCCTCGTGTTCTTCTCTCTCCCAAATTCCTTTCTCTTCTCATCTATTTAAATTTGATTCTCTCCTCATCAATTTCTTATGTAGATTCTATCACTAATGGAGTTCACTATTGGCTTGTTTTCTTTTAATAGATAGTATTTCTGGTTCATTTGAGTTCAATAATTTTCTTCCAATATATAGCATAAAATTGCCCCAAAAACTTGTTGTGCTGATTGTTTAAATTCTGTAATTGGATTTTGATCTCGATTGACATCATAACACTATCTTACTTGGGGTATGTTATTACCAAGAAAGGTGTAGCTACTTATCCTCTCAAAATTAGAGCCATGGTCGAGTGACCTAGACCAAAAACACCCAAGGCACTTAGAGGATTCACTGGCTACTACAGGAAGTATGTTGTTAATTATGGTACTATCAATAGGCCCCTCACTGATTTGTTAAAAAGGGATGCGCCTTCAAATGGGATCTAGAGGCAGGAATAGCATTTGAAGCCCTTAAGACAGCTATGAGCACCACAAATGTGCTCGCACTTCCTAACTATTCACAGGAGTTTGTCATTAAGGCTGATGCCAATCATGGAGGCATTGGTGCAGTACTTATGCAGAAGTGAAGACCAATTGCTTATTTTAGTAAGATGTTGGCACCCAAGCACTGAGGCAAGTCTATTTATGAGAAGGAATACATGGCTTTGTTAAGTGTTGTGGATAAGTGGAGACACTATCTCCTGTTCAAGAACTTCGTGGTGCAGACTGACCATCATAGCTTAAAATATCTACTAGAACAAAAGGTAACCTCAGTTATTCAGCAGAAGGGTTTAACCAAGCTATTAGGGATTGATTACGAGGTTCAATACAAGAAAGGTGCAGAAAATAGAGTAGTTGATGCCTTGTCTAGGCAACAAGAAGGGCTGGATCCTTTGGATGATCAGACTACTATAATTTAATGGCCATAAGTAGTTGCACCCCAACTTGGATACAAAAAATTATTGGGAGTTATATAGAGGATGCTCATGTCCAGGACATTCTTACACTACTAGCAGTAGATTCCCATGGACCGAATTTATGGCACTACTCAACTGGAATACTACGGAAGAAGGACAAGATATATGTAGGATCTCATGGGACTCTCTGACAACAACTCATATCTTCCTTCCATGACACTCCCTTGGTGGTCATTCTTGTTAGTTAGGTACATTGAAAAGGCTATAACAACTCTTCTATTGGCCAAAGATGAAGCTTATGGTTAATGATTATGTGTCCAGTTGTAACGTATGCCATAAGAATAAGGATGATAATGCAGCTTATCCGAGATTGTTGCAACCCTTACTTGTTCCAAATCAAGCATGATGTCATATTAGTATGGACTTTGTGGAAGGTCTACCCAAGTCTAAGTCTAAAGATGTCATATTAGTGGTGGTTGATAAATCTACTAAGTATGCCCACTTCATAGAACTATCACACCCATATACTACTGCTACTGTTACTTCTATCTTTTGGAAAAGGATACATAGCCTACTTGGCACTCCGGAATCTATTGTGACTGATAGCACAAGGTATTTCTGAGAAACTTTTGGTGAGCTTTATTCAACTTACTGGGCACTCAACTCAATTATAGCTCTGTCTATCACCCTTAGGGGTCGTTTGATAGAGTGTATTAAGAAATATAATGCATGTATTAGGTGTGTGTATTAGTAGTACCTTGTTTGGTACACTTTTTCATGCCATGCAGGCATTAGTTATACACTCTATTGTGTATTAAGTTGTGTATTACTAATACCAACGAATTCTAGGTATTAATAATACATAGCATTTTAACACTTACATTAGATCAAATAATTATAAAACTACCCTTAAAGCCTTTTTATTTTCTTTGTTGTCATAAGTTTTTATTTTTATTTTTATTTGCTTTTCGGTGTCTTTTAATTTGTTGGTGTCTTAATAGACTTTATGGCCTTTTAAGTATCTTTTTTTTTTAAATCTAATTTCAATATAATTTAATCAAAAATTTTACTATTGTGACAATAAATTTGGTAAAAAAAAATTATTTGCCAACTTTCACAAAAATATTTTGACGCAATAGTATAACTATTTAATACTATTTAAAAAAAAAGAAAAAGATGAAGAGTTAATGATGTTTTAGCAAAGAAATCTTTTTTGATGTTTTAGCAAAGAACTTTCTTGCAAAGGAAGTGTATAAATAAATAAAGTGTGAAGGGTATTTTTGTAAACATATATTATTTAATAGTAATTATGCAAGATTTGTTATTTCTAATACATCAAACTAAGCAATGTATAAGAAATAATACTTTGCATAACTAATGCATGCACTACTAATGCAAGCATTACTAATGCACCCTATTTTGCATTGTTCTTATACACTCTACCAAACGACCCCTTAAAGTGATGGTAAAACAGAAAGGGTTAACAAGTGCTTGGAAAACTACTTAAGATGCATGGTGGTAAGCAAGCCTAAACCGTGGAAACAATGGCTATCAGTAGCTGAATGTTGGTATAATACTAATTTTCATACAGGGTTGAAGTGTACCCCTTTTAAAGCTCTTTATGGTTATACACCTCCTCAACTATGTATCGGACCTTTATTAGAAAATGTAGTGCAAGCTGTTGAAGATGTGATCATACAGAGGCAACAATTTTTACAATTACTCAAAGATAACTTACATGCAGCTCAAGCCAGGATGAAGTTCTTTGTTGATAATAAAAGGACTGATAGAGAGTTTGCAGTGGGCAATTTAGTATATTTGAAGTTGCAGCCATACAGACAAACATCATTAGTACTAAGGAGGAACCTTAAGCTCAACTCTAAATATTATGGTCCCTATTTGGTTATTGCTAAGATTGGTAATGTGGCTTACAAGAGTAGTATTACAACCTGAATCTAAGGTCCACCCTATTTTCCATGTGCCATTACTCAAAAAGAAAATGGGCAATCGTGTAGTGGTTTAGTCATCTCTGCCTAACACTGAAGTTGATGGTCAGTTCATCGTGTTGCCATTCTGCAGAGGCAAATGGTTAAGCAGAACAATGTTGTTGCTGTAAAGGTGTCAGTTCAATGGTCAAACCTTCCTCCTGAAGATGCTACATGGGAGGACTACCAACACTTACACACCACCTTCCCTAATTTTAGTCATGATCCTTGTGAAGACTGAGGGTATGTTATGATCTCAATCCTACCTAATAAAATGTTGTTATCAGGATTCGAAATCGGGAAAGAAAGCCACTAACATGGAAAGTAAAAGATTGAAGGGTCGAGATTTATTTAATTTAATTAAATCTCAAGGGATGAGATTGTGACATATGGACAAACGGTTATATATACACATCACACAGGAGAGAGAAGGCTAACTGAAATCTGGTAATTCCAATTCCTTCCTCGTGTTCTTCTCTATCCCAAATTCCTTTCTCTTCTCATCTATCTAAATCTGATTCTCTCCTCATCTTTTTCTTCTGCAGATTCTATAACTAATTGAGCTCACTATTGGCTTGTTTTCTTTTAATAGATAGTATTTCTAGTTCATTTGAGTTCAATATATCTCTTTTGACATATAGCAGAAAATTGCCCCAAAAAACTTGTTGT
This sequence comes from Solanum gracilifrons, assembly GCA_029582605.1. Taxonomy (NCBI): domain Eukaryota; kingdom Viridiplantae; phylum Streptophyta; class Magnoliopsida; order Solanales; family Solanaceae; genus Solanum; species Solanum gracilifrons. The sequence goes on along the minus strand of JAJOOH010073088.1, from coordinate 11,747 downwards.
GTTGATTATTTTAATTCTGTAATTGAATTTTGATCTCGATTGAGTTCATAACATTATCCTACTGAATCCTTCTCAAAACACGCCAAGGAGAAACAAATGTCAAGAGAATAAATACTACAAACCCTTAATATTGAATGAGCCGACAATATCCACCAAAAAAGGGCAAAACACTACGGTGTGTGTATAGACCTTACTTTAAAAAAATAAATCAATAAGAAGAAAATCAATGCAAATTAAGCAACATAGATCATTAAATTTAGAGAAATTATGGAGGTCTACATGGGAAGCAAAATGAAAAAGACAATTTAAGTTTAATTACCTTGGAGTAACCATTAAGCAGATCTTGCACAACACAACCAGAAGGAAGCCTCCGACAATTCCTAATTTCACATTGTTGTGCACCTTTATTTATCATGTCAACGGACACATCCACTATAACCCAAATATCTTTCGCATATTGGTGACAGTAGCGAAGAAATGTTATTTCTCGAACAGAAACCAAATCAGAAATCATTTGTAATTCAGTGTTAATCTGCAAATCAATACTTTCAAACTCTTAGTGCATAGAATAATAGGATAAATTAATGAGATGCGTAACTTCTTAGAAAAATAATAAATAATGATAAAAAAGAAATACCAATTGTAGAATACCACTCTTGCTTCCACCTATACTAGTTGAAATCATATCAACAGTAGATGTTTTTCCGATAATGCATGGAAACATCTCCATCCATAGACTCTACATGTAGAAAAACAAAATACACTTGGAAGGTTAAAAACACATACTACGAGATGTGAAGCAAAAATCAAAGAAATATGTGAAACATAAGAAAATGGGAAGAAAAACACTGAATATAGGATGGAGAACCTACGTACCTTATCCATCAATATCTCCATTAATGTCAGACCATTATTAATCATTCTACGAGATGCTCTTGTGGCATCCGTTCTGAAATCTCTAGATTTCATGCAATTAAATTGGGTGAATGATCGAGCATATTCCTCAACATTTAGTGTCTCTACACATCCATCCAAGCTTCTGACCCAGAGAGGTTCATCAATCATGGCCAACTTTAACAGCTCATTCATAGCAGCCAAAGAATGATTCATCAACACCGACTTATCATACTCCATTTCCTCCACTATTTCAATGTTCACTAAAAATACATTGAAACTTATAAACAAACCAACAAAAGAGAACTAGATCGATTCCATAAAAAAAAAATTAAAACAAGGATTATTCCAATTCATTGACTTTACGCAATTTAGATTCATAATGAATAAGTTTACGACCAGATAAAATACATTTTTATTGAAATATTTTTTATTTGTGAATCTTAAATTATTGTTTTATCATACGATTTTTGAAGAGACCTCATATATATCTTATATTAAAGTGTTTTTTAAAAAATTCAATGATATCACAAAAACAACCCCGTGGAAGAGCGCGCGGACAACATCTAGCTAGCGTTTGGCCTCAAGTTTTCAAGTATTTTTGTCAAATAATATTTGGGACATGTTTTTCCCAAGTTAACACCCTGTGTTTGACCCCAAGTTTTCCCAAATATATTTGACTATTTCAAAAAATATGATTTATACACATAAATTCTAAAAACTATTAAAAATACACATAAGTTTGTATTATCTATTTATAATGAATATGTTCCATTCAAAATAACCTTATAACATAATTGAAAAAAATCAACAACAAAAAATAATAATATATGCAAGAGCAATACATTAATGGATATTAATTTGGTTCGGTTATAATTACAATCTATTAAAAAAAATTGTTCTTTTTTTTTCAATTTTATCATTCAAATTAGAACTCGAACTTTTTCAAAGGAGGTAGTAACAAACTATTCCTATAGATATATATTACTCCCTCCGTCCCATTTTATGTGAGGTAGTTTGACTGGCACGGAGTTTAAGAAAAAAAGGAAAACTTTTAAAACTTGTGATTCAAAATGAATGATAGAAATTTGTGTGGCTGTAAATCAGTTTATTAAGGATAAAATAGACATTTTATAGTTAAATTGTTACTTAATATAGAAATGTGTCATTCTTTTTTGAACTGACTAAAAAGGAAAGTAAGTCACATAAATTAGGACAGGGGGAGTAGTAGGAAGTAACAAATGATGAGTATTTTTTATAAAATATAAAAGTTTGAGATAATTTTTGAATTTTTAAAAGTTCCCAAATATTTCTCAAAAGTTCCCAAAAACTAGTTTTTCTGGTAGTTGAGAACTTGGGATTCTTGGCAAAAAAAAAAAATTTGCCAAGTCATGTAACCAATCGCCAACCGCTAAATTTTTCTCAAATTTTTTCCAAATATTTCCAAATTTGGGCCCAAACAGGCACCTGATATCTTATTTCCAACTTCTAATTTTAGCATTTTCTTGTCCTTTACTTTTTGGATCTTGGTTTGATCCTTTGGACTAGTCAAACAACTTTATTTGGTTATTTTTTTAATTTTTTTAATTTCATATATATAATAAACCTGGCCCAATGGGTCAAAATTTTGACAAAAAAAAAAAGGCTCACCACAAAATCAATTCTTTCTGCTGTTGTCCAATTGTATATTCTGAACCAAAGGTCGTGTACAAATGAAAAAGGCCATCACCTTTTTTAATTGATAAAAAAAATCATGAAATAATTATAAACATTTATAAAAAGTTTCAGATTTTGAGATCTATGAATATCTCTTATATATGTCAAGATCCCATCAGCAGTTGTTGGGGCGCACATGTGTATATATATATATATATATATATACACATATACCAACTATTGATGGATGGGATCTTGACATACATATATAAAGGGTATCTATACCGTAATTAATTTTATAATTTCACAAATACCTTGCAAACAGGAACAAAAAAAATGAAATGAGAGCAAATTAATAGCTTACATATAGTGGCACCACCACGTCTCGCTCAGTAGTTGGAGAAATCTAAAGGTAGACTCAAAAATAGAACAAATTGATTAACTCACTGAAGCAACTTTAGAATGGTAATAAAGAAAATGTGACTAGTAATATCTATATATACTACAGGTTTTGGATATGCTGGTAGGAGAAATGTGCCCACTTTGAAGAATTTGGCTCCCCTCGGTTATATTTTTCTCAGTTTAGTTAAGTACACTTATAGATAAGAAGTATGTGTCCTATTTTTAATTATTAAAGGTCAAGGTTATATTACATTGACAAGAATCGTAACCATAGTTAAGTCAATAAATTTTGGAAAGCTACTCTCCAAATTTGGTAAGAATCGCGTATAAATTTGGAGATTCATTCATATCATTAATTTTATTTTATATTTTTATGTTTAAAAATTAAAATTTTGGAACATGAATCTACCAACATATAATCTGTTTAAATATATATATATATATGTGTCAAACCGCTAAGTCAAATAGAATCGACGAACCAAGTCAAATTGAAGAAAAAAATGACTTAGAGATTTGGTTTGGTATCCATAGAAAGAATTAACTCCAACCTGGCATGGCTTTGAGGTTCACTCAAGATCCGGATTTTCTCTATGATTATTAATTACATTACATAAGGAATATTTAACAAAGTAGACTAGTACTTTGTGTAGACATTGAAATTTTGTAGTACTCTACAAGACGTGTTTAATGAGTTGGAACTCTATAAGGCGTGTTCAATTTCAATTAGAATTCTTAGAGGCTACTCAACCCTAAATCCTAGTTCATGCATATAGAAAGGGTACTATATTCCCTTGAAAAGGCATCTCGAATATCTCAACTATTCCACAAACTCATGGAATATTCATAAAGTGATCAAATACAAATCATTTTAATTCGAGAAATACGCCACTAACAGCCCTCGAATTATGTAGATCAGGTCCAAATCATTTTAGTTTGAGAAATGCGTCACTAACGGCCCTCAAATTATGTAGATCAAGTCCAAATCATCATAGTTTGAGAAATACGCCACTAACGACCTTCAAATTATGTCAAAATCATCCTAGTTAGAGAAATACACCACTAACGGCCCTCAAATTATGTAGATCAAGTTCAAATCATCCTTAGTCGAGAAATACGCCACAAACGGCCCTCGAATTATGGATAAATATCTTGTGAGAGAAGGATTAAGGGATCTACAGAATTGTATCCGCATTGATTTATCAATAAAATATTCATGTTTCTTCATATTTTATTTGTGTGGTTTATTTATTTTCCATATGTTTAAAATTTGTTGCAAACAAATTGGCACGCTCAGTGGGACCAAATTTTGCCCTTCATCTCTTCTCTCTTAAATTAACTCTGAAAATCTGAAGTTGCAGAGGTGGCAGAATGGGTACTTCAAGCCTCATCTTTGAGTTTCATCAAGTCTACACTCCGACAAGCCTTGAAGCAAGGGGCATTTGTAGACATTGAAAATTTGTAGGACTCTACAAGACGTGTTCAATGAGTTGGGACTCTATAAGATGTGTTCAATTCCAATTAGAATTCTTGGAGGTTACTCAACCCTAAATCCTATTTCATGTCTATATAAGGGGTACTATATTCCCTTGAAAAAGCATCTCGAATATCTCAAATATTCCACAAACTCATGGAATATTCATAAAGAGATCAAATCCAAATCATCTTAATTCGAAAAATACACCACAAACGGCCCTCGAATTATGTAGATCAAGTCCAAATCATCTTAGTTTGTGAAATACACCACTAATGGCCATCAAATTATGTAGATCAAGTCCAAATCATCATAGTTTGAGAAATACGCCACTAACGTCCCTCAAATTATGTAGATCAAGTCAAAATCATCCTAGTTTGAGAAATACGCCACTAATGGTCCTCAAATTATGTAGATCAAGTCCAAATCATCCTAGGCCGAGAAATACGCCAGAAACCGCTTTCGAATTGTGGATAAATACCTTATGAGAGAAGAATCAAGGGATCAACAGAATTGTATCTGCGTTGATATATTTATCAATAAAATATTCATGTTTCAGATTTTATTTGTGTGGTTTATTTATTTTCCATATGTTTAAAATTTGTTGCAAACACTTTGTATTCATTAATAGTCTTGTGAACTCTGTGGATCTTTGTTTGATAAAATAGATGATGGTTTCCTGTGTAGGCTTGAAAAAAAATCCAACCATTCTTAATTTGGTTTGATATTATAGAAAGATTAGACTGATATATATATTACTCTTTTAGATAAGCCAACAAGCGAGTTCGAAATTAAAAGGGCAACAAATTTTTTCGAAAATTTCAAAAGGGCAACTCAATTAATTATGAAATCAAAAGGGTAACAATTTTTAACACCATTTAAATTAGGTTTTCTAAAACGAGGCTCAAATTTCAATGAGCCTTACAAGGCTCAAATTCCAATGAGCCTTGTAAGACTCAGCCGCCAATGAGCCTTGCAGGGTTTTTTTTTTTTTTTAAATATTCTCGTTTTATTTTCTTGTTTGTTAAAAGTCTAATAATAATAATAATAATACATTGTTGTTGATATGATGCATTAAGATAGTTTAGACCTTATTGCTAGCCATTACTTTGTGATTTTTCAAACGAACTAAATCCAATAGTTTAGACCTTATTTACTACTTAGTTGATATTTTTTTTTCTTCAACTTTTTTTATGTGAAATTATAATTTGGTTTATTCACTTGCAGAGTGATAAAATTCAACCTTCTTTAGTCATACTTTATTTTGGTGGAAATGCCCTATTGATGAATATGTTGAAAACATGAGAAAAATTATACTTCATATCAAGGTAAAAAAAACAATATACTCTTTAAATAATTTATAGTAAACATGAACCATGCATATATATATAATCGACAAATTTTCAATTTTGACATTTATAAAATATTAATAGAATTCAGTAATAAATAAAATTTGGCAGGACATCAACAACCCTCGAAGAACAACAAGCCCACACGTACCCATCACCTGTAGAACCGGTAGACATAAACAACAATAACAACCGCATCAAGACAGACGATAATCTCTAGAAGTGTTGTCTTTTATATTTTCAATCATGTCCCTTATATGTTCTATCAAGTTTTTACAAATTATATGCATATATATATAAAATTGAAGTTTTCGAACTCCAACATATATGTATGGTTCATGTTTACTATAAATTATTTAAAGAGTATATTGTTTTGTTTTACCTTGATATGAAGTATAATTTTTCTCATGTTTTCAACATATTCATCAATAGGGCATTTCCACCTAAATAAAGTATGACTAAAGAAGTTTGAATTTTATCATTCTACAAGTGAATAAACCAAATTATAATTTCACATAAAAAAAGAAGAAGAAAAAAAATCAACTAAGTAGTAAATAAGGTCTAAACTATTGGATTTAGTTCATTTGAAAAAACACAAAGTAACGGCTAGCAATAAGGTCTAAACTATCTTTATGCATCATATCAACAACTATGTATTATTATTATTATTATTATTATTAGACTTTTAACAAACAAGAAAATAAAACGAGAATATTTTTTTTAAAAAAAAACCCTGCAAGGCTCATTGGCGGCTGAGCCTTGTAAGGCTCAATGACGGCTGAGCCTTACAAGGCTCATTGAAATTTGAGCCTTGTAAGACTCATTGAAATTTGAACCTCGTTTTAGACAACCTAATTTAAATGATGTTAAAAATTGTTACCCTTTTGATTTCAAAATTAATTGAGTTGCCCTTTTGAAATTTTTGAAAAAATATGTTACCATTTTGGTTTCGGACTCCCAACAAGCAGTGTACGAACACTGCAATTGATAGTTGTACAAAAAGTAATATGTATTGTACTATAAATTGACAATCTGCTTAATACGTGTATTGCTCTCAATATTCAGCTGTTTATTTTTCTTTTCAAAGTTTACACGTGTTTCCTTTGGCATATTTGCTTTCTTTTTACTTCAATTTTCACATCATCTTCCCTCTGTTCTTCACGCAGTGAGTCTCTATTTCTCTTTGTTTCTTTCATTCATCACTTTTAATTTTCAATTTTGCATCTCACTTTTCTTTTGTTTCAGAATAATTTGTCTGTTATTTTTGGATTTTTAGTCGGTCGTTCGTGCTTTCCTCTGGATTATGACCAACAAGGTAAGCTTTCCGATTTTGGATTTTGGTCTGTCTCTTTCGATATCTTATCGTAGATGATATTATTTAAATGTGAGATCTAAGAGGATTGTAATAGATTTTGTTTTGTGGAATATTTTCGCTTCTCCTTCTTCATACTGGACCTAATAGGAAATAAAATTAATTTGAAGGCTACTGTAAAAAAAGTTTATGCCTTTGGCTCTTTGTTAGATTTTGCACATGCATGTACTCATTGATTTGTTCTAATTTTGGAGATTTTACTGAAAACAGATTGGGCTAGCCGTAGCGGTATCGAAGCTGATGGAAGTCGAGGTGAGAAGTGACCAAGATGAAGAGTACATCATTCATAGTCACCGGTAAATTCTTGAAATCCCATCGTGAATCAATTAGAAATTTGTATTGTAAAACATGATTTTTCCACCCCATTTTCATTGAGCTCCATAGGAAACGCATGGTGAAAAACATATCCTCATTAAAATATTGAGGAACTTTCTAAATTTTTCGTCTGAAAACACTACTATTTTTTTCTCTCTCACCGATTCAATCAAACTATCTGTACATTTTTTAGTGACGAATTTCAAGGGGAAATAGTAACTTTAGTAGTGATTTTATCCAAAGAAGTTCCTTTTGAGCATTTTAGTTGTGTATTTCTGTGATAGATATATAAGCATTAATCTGAAATTATAGTTGGAAGAATGACCAACTTATATATTTTTACCTAATTTGGTGATGGCTGGATTAAGTTTTGATTGATTGTTTTAAGCTAATAATGATTTCATTGATAAAAAGTTTGTGATAAAGAAATTGAAAGTGAAAGACCTTATTGCATTGGCGTCTACTATTTTTTAAACCTTACATTATGTTAATTACTATATCATCATCTCATTTCACATGTTTATAGCTTTACAGTATGGTGCAACTGCAAAGGAGACTGTGTTAAGATTGTATGTATTTCTTTCGATTGCAGTGATGTCTCTACTTGATTGTAAAGAAGGAGAATGAGCATATAAGAACAAAGTTCCAAGCTCTAAAAAAAGAATATGTATAGTGACATAGATACATTGAGAGGGATTAGCAAGGTAATTAAAGGAGCCAGAAGCAACCACATAGGAAATTTTGAGTGCGCCAAGTACTATTCAATAACACTACTAGAGGAAAAGAGGAGATCACTTCAATGCTCTCCCCAACAAATGTGGCTACCTATATAAACAGAGGTTCCATGCTCTGACGATTTCAATCTGGTTTTTTATAAAAAATGCTTGTCCTATTATGTAGGAGCTTGCTAGGCTTTCAATCACTTTCATCAAATTTTTGGATAATTCTTTATGTCATATATCAATTTTATTTGTTCAATTCACTTTTGTAAAATGAGCCAGATCTGCAGACGAGTGGCTTACCGTAACTTCTTCTAGGAATGCAAAATGGTGGTGTTCGACATTCCACAATATTACAACTATGGTTGGAACCGGTGTCCTCAATCTTCCTTATGCTATGTCTCACCTTGGATGGCACGTGTTAGTTTATAGAGATTTATATGTCCATAGAAAATAGAGTGTGACTTGGGGCTTCTGTTAGGAAAAAATCATTTATTTTGGATGTAAATCAATTTTATGGGACCTGGCGTGTTGTAACGGTGTTGGGGATAAGGCTGGCAATTGGATCGGTTTTTGTCTTGTCTGGTCCCGTTCCCGTACCCAGTGGCGTAGCCAGGAATTTAATGAAGGGTGTCCAAACTTTTAATAGTAATTTTTTTTTAAAAAAATGATGATTTAAATTACCAAAACAAATAATCAAGTTAAGCAATATTTAATTAAATATAGGACTATTTTTAATAGAATTACAAGTGTATAATTCAAAACTAACATAAAGAAAATAAACTATTACTGAAAACATAATTTAAATATATTATTACAATTGTACTCGACGAGATTTCATAACTTGAAACGTTTTTATAATAGACTCATTAGAAATAGTACGAAATACTTTTTTTTCTACATAAGACACTATACAACCGTCTAAAATCTCATCATCCATTCGATTTCACAAGTCATTTTTAGAGTATTTAAATCAATGCTTTGTTTTTGAGAAGAATGTGACAACATCTCTAATTGATCTACCGTTGTTTCTTTATTTGGTTGACTTAGAGAAGTCAAACTTTTTTTGGTACTCTATTATAATAATTCCTCATGTCTATTTATATTTGAAATTAAAATATTAAGTTGGTTATTTTTGTTATAAAATAAAAGAACGAGAAGGAAAAACAGAGAGAATTATTGAGATTATATTCTTAATAATATTGTGATATATTAAAATTTAAGGAAATAATTCAATTTTAATTTTTTTAAAAATAGTTAGTAGAGGAGGTATTCGAACTTGGATCCTGGAGACCTTCATGATACTATTAACCACCAATCTACTGAACTTTTATGTTAAAATTCCGCATGTTTATTTACTTAATTGAATTCAAGAAGTCAAAATAATTACAGAAAAAGAAAACAACCCTACGGGGAATCGAACCGAGTCAAAGAGTAGGATTGCACAGGCTATTACCAACTCCACTACGCATTACTTTATTATTCAGGGGGTCCAAATTCTATATATACCAATATAAAGTCAAAATTTTACGTGTATATATTAGTATAATTTTTCGACGAAGGGTGTCCAATTCTGGAGCCTATGTGGCTCCGCCCCTGCCCGTACCGGTAAGTCCGGTACCGGTTGAACCGGTAAGGAATCAGTCTTATAGGTACCGGAACTGGTATCGAAATGGAACCCAGATTTTTATCCGGTTGATTCGGTTCGGTAAGAACCGGTTCCGATCCGGTAAGAATCGGTTCGGATCTGGTAAGAATCGGTTCTTGTCCGGTTCAACTGTCAATTTAATTTAATTTTATTTTATTTTTTTATTTTAAAAGTTGAACGTTATAAAGCCGTTGGGCTGGGGCCCAAAACGGCTCCAAGCAGCCCCCCACCCCTCTCTACCCCTTAACACTATAAATATACCCATATTTTTTCATTTAAATCACAAATTCATAAACCATTTCATTAATATCTTATAAAATCTCTTAATTTTCAATCTCTCATAAATTCATAATTATTATTTTGTGATATTGACTTGGAGTTCGAATTTCGGAGATTTATTTGAAGTAAATTGGAAGCTTCAATTGGCATCTCTCAATTCCGGCTTTGGTTATACGTCTACTTTTACGTAGACGTTCGGTACATTCGTTCCAACTTTAATTTTTTATTTGTTTATTAATTAAGTTATTTTATTTTTTTTGTTATATTATCTTTGCTTGTTTTTCATAATATTAATTATTTTAAACTTGAACATGAATTTGGAAAAATATAGTGGTAAAAGACCAATGTCGGAATAAAAAAATAATAGGGGAGGAGGAAGTAGTTCTAATTCTAAAAATTTGTCACCTCCTAGATTTAGAATTAATACTAATGATTATGCTCATGTTGATGAAACTTATTTTACCCGAGACTCACGACCTATTGAATTTAATTCCGAAAATGAAGTAGATCATGAAACTTTAAATAGATGTTTTACTAATTTTGAGGAAGAATTAGATGAGGAAGTAGAAATAAATGAGGAAGATGATGAGACCGTTACCCCTACTAGTCCGGCTACCGAATTACCGGAACAAGATGAAGTCCCCTCTTTACCTACTTTTCAAAGACCGTTGTACGTATTAAAAGATCTTTAGTATGGAAATTTTTGGTACAAAATGAGGAAAAAACTACTGTTACTTGCACGAAATGTAAATTGATCATGAAACATGTAACTACGGGTACACAAGAGAGAACGGGACGACTAAGAACACATTTGAGAAAGTGTAATAAAGAATTTGCTCGCCTAGATGATATAGAAAGGGCTAATAGAAATGGAATACTCATACCTGAAAATTCTATGGGAGTTGGAGGTTCTAATATGGTTCAAAGTGTATTAAATATGACAAACCCGGCTAGCCGAAGCACACACCGCACATATAGTAAAGAAAAAGATCATAGAGAATTAGCTAAAATGGTTGTTTTTTGTGGTTTGCCCTTTTCATTTCCTTCACATCTTGGTTTTATTCAGTATATTCGGGAATTGTATAACCTAGATTATGAAGGTATTCCAAGAAGTACAATTAAAAGTGATCTTTTTAAATATCAAAAAGAATATTGTCATTTTCTTCGTTGTTTATTTGTTTATTATGATGGTAGATTATCTATTACTTCTGATATGGAACGTAGTCCTAATGGTAATGATTATTTTACAATTACTGTCCATTGGATTGACCATGAATGGAACATGCAAAAACGAATATTAGGATATAAATATGTCGAAGAAACTAAAACCGGTGCTTATATAGCAACAAAAATAGGCTCTATTTTACAATTTTATGGAATATGTGATAAAATAATGAGTGTCACTTTAGATAATGCTTCTAATAATTTAAAAGCAATTGATTATTTAAAATGTAGACTTTGTCCAATTGATAATGATTCTTTTCATGTTAAGTGTGCCGCACATGTATATAATTTGATAGTAAAAGATGGTATTTCTCAATTTAGAATTTCTTGTGAAAAAATTAGACTTGCTTGTAATTGGATTTTTAAAGCTAAAATAAAAGCTAGAATTACAGAATTTAAAAATCGTTGTAAAGAATGT
>JAJOOH010073077.1:0-19993 GCA_029582605.1 Solanum gracilifrons | reverse complement strand
TTTAGTTACTCATATTGGCAAGAACACAACTCATAATTGTAGATGAAGAAATCATGAACTTACGTAGAGAGAATAATAAACCCAGAAATTTTACTTGAGTTGCGCAGTCAAAATCTTCAAAACACACTTGGGAGATCAATAATTGCTAGGGTTGCAAATTAATTTCCAAAGTTCCAAAGCAAGAATAGAATAATAGTGTCTAACCCCCAAAAACGAGGTTTACATGTCCTATTTATAGAAAACAAGTCCTAAATAAAAAAGGAAACAAATTAAGGAAAGTTTTGTTCAGGTACGCGTCTTCAATTCACGAGACCGACTTACGGACCGTCGATGGATCTACGGTCCTTAAGTCACTTCCGTCACTTGGGACTTAGAAAATATTTAAGCATCCAAAAATCAGCTTCTCTGAAGCAAACGACGGACTAGCAGTACGGACCGTAGATTTACCTACGGTCCATCAATCCTCTCCGTAGCTCCATACTTAGAATCTTAAAAAAATCAGGTACTGGAACCCTCACAGTATCACTCTACGGATCAACAGTACGGTCCGTAGATCAGTCTACGGACCGTCAATGGGCACTGTGGTTCCACACTTGGTCAGATTTCCCTGATTTGTCCTCAATACCATGCCTGCTGATCTACGGTCATAACCTACGGACCGTGAATGGACCTACGGTCCGTAGATCACCTCCATGGATGCCCTTTTTCTGCAATTCCTTCAGCTGTCTCTAAGCTTCCGCGCCTGAACACCTTTCCTGCAAAACATGATAAAAATATATAAAAACCAATACAAAAAGGCCCTAGACACACACAACTTGTAAGTGAAATGTATTAGAAATACCGTAAACTCACGGTATATCAAGGGTCCCTAAAACAAAGTCCCAGAACCAAACCACGTTTCACCAGCACAAACCGTGGGTCCAACCACGGTCCGTCAGTGGTGGGTCGTGGGTGGTGACTTGAGAACTGTTTTGAGGAGTTAGTTTAGGGGCACTTTGGGGTTTTTCAGTTTTAATTAATATTAAGTGACATCGTTTTATCCTAATTTAGACCAACTATATAAGGATTTTAGACCCATTCACATCATTATTTCTAAAACCTAAAAATATTCCCAAAACTTTTTCCTCTCCAAATATTCTCTCTCTAGAACTTCAAGGAAGAAGAAGAAGAAAGTTGGAGCAAAGGTTCAAGGAGCAAGGTCTTCTACTCAAATTCATTGGGTTTCATTGCTAAGGTATGGTAGCTCTTCATCCATGGATATAATTCATCCATGGTGCCCCTTCAAAATCCCAATTTCGAAGATAGAAATCCCTAAAAGCTAGGGTTTGATTCCAAAGTCATGCGTTCCTTTCGAAAATGATTCTAATAATTGAATTATTTTATATTATGATTGAATTGATGATTTATTATGGTTTTTATGTTGAAACCCCTAAGAACCCATGAAATCCCCATATTCCCTAATTATGATCTTATGATGTGGGTGTTTTGATGAAAAAAAGGATAATATTGGATTATGCTCATAATAATTGGGTTACTTGAGTTATGTTAATATCCATATCTAATGTAGTGAATTCTAGATGTGTTGACTTGATATGAGCTTTGATCCTTGAAAGGGTAAATTATGATATTATGCATGTTTTATGAAATCCTTGTATATGCTTTAAGAACACTTTGAGAGTGAAGTGAATATGATTATGATCTAGTTGTTGTGTTGTTGAAAGGTTATTCTCATATACACACTTATGCATGAGTATGATATGATGTGAAGTGTTTTCTCACAATATGATGATTCTAGGGTTGAAAGGCTTTCTCACTTATAGAATCTATATGAAGACATGGATGGTGAAAGGTTATTCTCACGCATGATCTATGAGCTATCTTATGAATTAGGTCATGACAAATATGGTAATCAGAGCACGAGGTTTAGAATGATTCTAGGATGGTGTCTCATATGCCACGTCTAGTAGAGTCTTGTTCATGAGTGTGAAGCGCGCCACACTTACGAATGAGAGGCTATAAGATGTTTTGAAAATTTCTCTTCTTTCATTACTCTTAAGTCGTGCTATAGAGTTTAATTCTATATTGTCCTTCTCCTAACCCATCTCTTGTGTCTTCAGGATATGAATACATGAAGGACTAATGCTAGAAGGATGGAGGATGACAATGTGAATTATGGAGCTCCTCCTCAAGCTCCGATTGATCCTTCAACTATGTCGAATGTGGAGGTTAGGTCGGATTTTCAAATGTTGGTAAAGGTTTGGTAGCTCAAGCCAATAGAGATGTTGAGACTTATGTGAGTCATAATGTGAATTCGACGACTTCAAGGGTTAGGGATTTTTCTCGAATGAACCCTCCCGAATTTCATGGCTCCAAAGTTGAAGAGGATCCTCAAAGGTTCATCGATGAGGTTTATAAAGTGCTTGCTATTATGCGGGTATCTTCAGAAGAGAAGGCGGAGTTAGCCGCCTACCAACTAAAATATGTAGCTCAAGTATGGTATGATTAGTGGAAGGGTGAGAGACCCGTATGAGCGGGCCCGGTAGAATGTGAATCGTTTAAATCGGCATTCTTAATAGGTTCTTTCCCTGAGAGTTGAGGGAAGCTAATGTGGAAGAGTTCATTAACTTTCGTCAAGAAAGTATGAGTGTGAATGAGTATGGCCTAAAGTTCACTCAATTGTCCAAGTATGCTCCAACTATGGTGGTGGATTCGAGGGATAAAATGAGTAGGTTTTTGACGGGCATTTTCGACTTGGTAGAAAAAGAATGTCGTACGACAATGCTCCATCATGACATGGATATCTTAAGGCTTATGGTATACGTTAAAAAAATTGAGGATTCAAAACTCAAGGAAAAGAATAGAGAGGTGAAAAGAGCTAGAACCGGTGATGGGAACTTCTCCAATGCTAGGTCCGATGGACAAGGTTGGCCAAGGTTCAAACAAAGGTTTTCCAATCAAGTTTCCTCTAGTTCTCCCCCAAGGGTGAACAAGGATATGTCTAACCCTAAACCTCAAGGAGGTAATAGTAGTGGCTCTTATGTGAATAGGCCTAATTGTGCAAAGCGTGGAAGAAAGCATGATGGTAAGTTCCTAGTTGGCACAAATGGGTGTTTTAGTTGTGGGAAGAGTGGACAAAAGATGAGAGATTGTCCAACACTTGCGGCTAAAGGAAAAGAGGGCAAGCAAGCTCCTCCAAGCGGTTCAAACTCCAATGCCCCAAAGCAAAACCGCTTTTATGCTCTGCAATCCCGAGGTGACCAAGAGAGCTCCCCGGATGTGGTGACTGGTATGTTAAAAGTCTTTCTTATTGATGTATATTCCTTGTTAGATCCCGGTGCTACTTTGTCCTTTGTGACACCTTATGTGTCCATGAAGTTTCATATGCTCCCAAAGTTTTATTAGAACCTTTTTCGGTCTTTACCCCAGTTGGTGATTCTGTGGTGGCTAAGAGGGTTTATAGAAGATATCTCGTTTCCTTGTCTCATAGAGTTACTCTTGTTGACTTGGTAGAGCTTGACATGTTAGACTTTGATGTGATTCTTGGTATGGATTGGTTGTATGCATGTTATGCCTCTATTGATTGTAGAAATCGCGTGGTTAGATTCCAATTTCCAAATGATCCTATCTTAGAGTGGAATGGGGGAAATTCTATGCCTAGAGGTCTATTTGTGTCCTATTTTAAAGCTAGAAAGATGATCTCGAAAGGTTGCTTTTACCATTTTGTTAGGGTGAGGGATATGGATTCCGAAACCCCTTCTCTAGAGTCGATTCCGGTAGTTAATGAGTTCCCGAAAGTTTTCCCCAATGATTTGCTAGGTATTCCTCCCGAGCGAGAAATAGATTTTTGTATTGACCTTTTACCAGTTACGCAACCTATCTCTATTCCTCCTTATAGAATGGCTCTGGCCGAGTTAAAAGAGTTGAAAGAGCAGCTAAAGGATTCGCTAGATAAGGGCCTCATCTGACCAAGTATCTCTCTATGGGGTACTCCAGTGTTGTTTTTTAGAAGGAAAGATGGGTCTCTTCGAATGTCCATTGATTATTGTCAATTGAATAAAGTGACCATCAAGAATAAATATCCTCTTCCGAGAATTGATGACTTGTTTGACCAACTTCAAGGGGCTAGTTATTTCTCTAAGATTGATCTTCGTTTGGGTTACCACCAGTTGAGGGTGAGAGGGTTGATATTCCCAAGACAGCTTTTCGAACTCGATATGGTCATTATGAATTCCTAGTAATGTCGTTTGGGTTGACTAATGCTTCGACGATGTTTATGGACTTGATGAATATAGTGTTTAGGCAATACCTAGACATGTTTGTGATTGTGTTTATCGATGATATTTTGATCTATTCAAGGAGTGAGAATGAACATGTGGACCATTTGACAATTGTGTTGCAAGTTCTTAAGGACCAACAATTTTTTGCAAAGTTTAGCAAGTGTGAATTTTGGTTACAATCTGTAGCTTGCCTTGGTCATATTGTGTCAAGCAAGGGTATTGAGGTAGATCCTAAGAAGATGGATGCGGTTAAGAGTTGGCCTAGACCTCTAACTTCTTCC
Source organism: Solanum gracilifrons (assembly GCA_029582605.1). Taxonomy (NCBI): domain Eukaryota; kingdom Viridiplantae; phylum Streptophyta; class Magnoliopsida; order Solanales; family Solanaceae; genus Solanum; species Solanum gracilifrons. The sequence continues at coordinate 15,435 of JAJOOH010073077.1, read as the reverse complement.
TACTTTAGAAGCTTTTTGAGTTTGGCCAGTTACTATAGGAGGTTTGTTGAGGGATTTTCTTCCATTGCTTCTCATTTGACGACTTTGACCCTAAAGAAGGCCAAGTTCGTATGGTCGGAAGTTTGTGAGAAAAGTTTCTAAGAGTTGAAAGATAGACTTACTTCCGCTTCGGTGTTGACCTTACTGGAAGGTACTGATGGTTTTGTGGTGCATTGTGATGCCTCTAGAGTTGGGTTGGGATATGTGCTTATGCAAAATGGTAATGTGATTGCCTATGCTTCAGGGCAACATAAAGTCCATGAGAAGAATTATTCTACCCATAACCTTGAGTTAGCGGCGGTTGAGTTTGCCTTGAAAATATTGAGGCATTATTTGTATGGGGTCCATGTAGATGTCTTCACCAATCACAAGAGTCTACAATAGGTGTTTAGTCAAAAGGAATTGAATCTTCACCAAAGAAGGTGGCTTGAACTCTTCAAGGATTATGATATGAGTGTCCTTTATCACCCAGGCAAAGCTAATGTGGTAGCAGATGCACTTAGTAGATTATCCATGGGTAGTGTAGCTCATGTAGAGGATGAAAAGAAAGAGTTGGCTCATGATGTGCATAGGTTGGCCCGACTAGGTGTTCAACAAATGGATTCTGCCAAGGGTGGTGTCATGGTCCATAATGGTTCTGAATCATCTTTTGTGATGGATGTGAAGTCTAAACAAGGCCTTGATCATATATTAGTTGAGTTGATAGAATTGGTACTTAAGAAGTCTGTTGAGGCTTTCTCCCAAGGGGGAGATGGGGTGCTTAGGTACCAAGGTCGGTTATGTGTTCCAAATATTGATGGTTTGAGGAAACAAATTTTCGAGGAAGCTCATAGTTCTCGGTATTTTATTCACCCGGGAGCCACCAAGATGTACTATGATCTACGGGAAGTCTATTGGTGGAATGGTGTGAAGAAAGATATTGCGGGATTTGTAACCAAATGTCCTAATTGTCAATAAGTTAAGGTTGAGCATCAAAGGCCGGGAGTCTTATCCCAAGATTCAAGTATTCCCACTTGGAAGTGGGATGTTGTGAACATGGACTTTATTTTCGATTTCCCCCGCACCCGGAGACAACATGATTCTATATGGGTCATTATAGGTCGGATGACAAAATCATCCCACTTTATTCCCGTCAAGGTTTTTTTTTTTTTTTTGCGGAAGACTATCTAAGTTGTATATAAGGGAAATGGTTAAATTTCATGGAGTTCCTCTATTTATTATTTCCGATCGGGGCACTCAATTTACTTCTCCCTTTTGGAAGTCATTCCAAAAAGGGCTTGGTACTACGGTTAAGCTTAGCACGACTTTTCATCCCCAAACCGATGGGCAAGCGGAGCGTACCATCCAAATATTGGAGGATATGTTAAGGGAATGTGTTATAAACTTCAAGGGTAATTGGGATGACCACTTGCCATTAATAGAGTTTGCCTACAATAATAACTATCACTCAAGTATCGGTATGGCTCCCTTTGAAGCCTTGTATGGTAGGAGATGTAGGTCTTCGATTGATTGGTTTGAGGTGGGTGAAGTTGCTTTGATAGGTCCCGAGCTAGTTTATTAAGCCATTGAGAAAGTTTGGCATATTAAAGAGAGGTTGAGAACGGCTCAAAGTAGACAAAAGTCTTATGCCGATGTGAGAAGAAGGGATCTAGAATTTGAAGTTAACGATTAGGTTTATTTGAAAATATTACCTATGAAGGGTGTGATGAGATTTGGCAAGAAAGGGAAACATAGTGCCCGATATGTAGGCCCATACCAAATTTTGAAACGTATTGGGAAAGTTGCCTATGAGTTGGATTTGCCAAATGTGATGGCTCCAGTTCATCCGGTATGTCATGTTTCTATGCTTAAGAAGTGTATTGGAGATCCGACATCCATTATTCCCTAGAAGGGTTGGGAGTTGACGAAAGTCTTTCATATAAAGAGGTTCCAGTAGAGATCATGTACCGGCAAGTCAAGAGATTGAGAAACAAGGAAATAACTTCCATGAAGGTTTTATGGATAAATCACTTAGTTGAGGGTGCTACTTGGGAGGCCAAGGCCGATACTAAGTCTCGATATCCTCATCCCTTTCCTTCTACTCCTATTCAAGCTTGAGGTAAGTAGTTCCTCTTCAGTTTTCTTGTTTTGGGAGTCATGTATGTTATATGTGTTTTCCATGATTTACTTATGTTATGCATGTTCTTGAGAAATTCATGTTTAGTAAGAAAATGAGTTTTCATGATTAGTTTTCCTTATGTTGTTGTGCTTTGAGTAAGAGTTGCCTATATGCTTCATGAGATTAATTGTTGAACATGCTTAGTTGTTCTTTTTGAAAATATGTTGCATAAAGGCTCCATGAAATTATGTTGAGCATGCTTTTAGTTGGAGAAGGTAGTTCCTCCTATGTATATGAGAAATGTTGAGTTTTCATGCATAATGAGTTGTTAGATGTAATTCCAACTCCCTCGTGATGCATTGATTATGTTGATATGGAGTTGATGTTTCCTCCTTTGAATTGTGCATTATTTTAATGTTTCATGCATGATGGGCTGCTAGTCTTGAGTCTTTATTTCCGTGAAGTGTCTAGGGGGAGATATTGTAACACTCTGGAAATTAGTAGGTTAAACCAGAGCTTAACGTGAGGGTTAGAGTCATGAATGTAACTCCCCGTACTTAAAAATAAAGGGTTTCATGTTAGAACGTCAAGGTACGGCCCCCAAGGACCAACCATGGGTCCTTGAGGAGGACCCCTAGAAAGCTGCCTGGACAGTGACCAACGGAAGAGACCTATGCCCCGTTGGTCAATACACATTCCGTGGGTGAGGATTCGTGGGCCAGGGTCCCATAAACCAAGTCTTAGTACCAAACCATGGTTCACCAGTACGGGTCGTAGGTCCAACCACGATCCGTTAGTGGTGGGTCGTGGGTGGTAACTTGGGAACTGTTTTGAGGAGTTAGTTTAGGGGCACTTTGGGGTTTTTTGGTTTTAATTAATATTAAGTGACGTTTTATCCTAATATAGACTAACTGTATAAGGTCTCTAGACCCCTAAATTAAGTCATTCACCTCATTATTTCTACAACCCAAAAATATTCCCAAAACTTCATCCTCTCCAAATATTCTCTCTCTAGAACTTCAAGGAAGAAGAAGAAGGAAATTGGATCTAGGGTTCAAGGAGAAAGGTCTTCTACTAAAGTTCATTGGGTTTCATTGCTAAGGTATGGTAGCTCTTCATCCATGGTGCCCCTTCAAAATCCCAATTTCAACGATAGAAATCCCTAAAAGCTAGGGTTTGATTCCAAAGTCATGGGTTCCTTTCAAAAATGATTCTAATGATTCAGTTACTTTATATTATGATTGAATTGATGATTTATTATGGTTTTTATGTTGAAATCCCCAAGAACCGATGAAATCCCCATATTCCTTAATTATGATCTTATGATGTGGGTGTGTTGATGAAGAAGGATATTATGGGATTATGCTTATAGTAATTGGGTTACTTGAGTTATGTTAATATCCATGTCTAATGTAGTGAATTATAGATGTGTTGACTTGATATGAGATTTGATCCTTGAAAGGGCAAATTATGACGTCATGCATGTTTTATGAAATCCTTGTATATGCTTTAAGAACACTTTGAGAGTGAAGTGAATATGATTATGATCTAGTTGTTGTGTTGTTGAAAGGTTATTCTCATATACACACTTATGCATGAGTATGATATGATGTGAAGTGTTTTCTCACAATATGATGATTCTAGGGTTGGAAGGCTTTCTCACTTATAGAATCTATATGAAGATATGGATGGTGAAAGGTTATTCTCACGCATGATCTATGAGCTATCTTATGAATTATGTTGGATTGAGTGTCAAGACATTCTTCCATGAATATGAGCTTAAGTCAAGACTTAATATGTACTCCGTGGGAATTAATGCTTAGCACCGAGTGGATATTGACAATGAGATGGAAGCTCTCCCTCTAGTAGATGTCGGGTTTCTAGAAGAGGCCTCATGAGATGGAAGCTCTTCGATTAGTAGAGGTCGGGTTTCTAGTAACAATCTCCTTATCCCATAAACTATGTGCCCTCATAGGTATTTAGCTAGTGGATCCACCTAAGATAAGAGTATGGTCCTACCTTAGGCAAGTAGAGCAACCCTTTTCGGTGTGGGAGTCACCGGATTCCATGTTTAGCTCACATGGTCTCATGTTGGTTAAGGCTTATTCCCACTATGACAACAACAATATGAACAAGAATATGAATTATGAACTATGGTTACTCAAGAAGCTTTACTTAGCATGGGTGAGATTTATGGGGTCTTATTCATGCATTGCACAAGTATGCTTTGAGGGTATTTATGATATGTTCCTCTTATGTTATGATGATCTATGCATTGATTAGGTTTATGACTTATGCTTTTCCATTATCTTCAAAATGATATTTTAACTTAGTAAATTGCATGCATTCAAATGAAATGTCCCTTTTAGTATGTTTTCAAGTTCTTTATGCATGGCATCATACTTAGTGCATTTTTTTACTAACGCCTACTTTTCCTACATTTTTCCCAAGTGTAGGGTCCGATTCTCTAGGTGATCATTGTTGTGGCTAAAGCTTGGATTTGCTTATTCTCCTAGTTTGTTGGTGAGTCCTCATGATACGAGGACAGATGCTATCTCATTGTAGTCCCTTTCTTGTATTTCCTTTTCGAACCATGTTGTATGGTTTGTGTCCTTTTTTACTTCGAATATATGTTGAGACAACTCTAGACTTCCCCTTTCGTTTATGAAAATTTTGGACTTGAAATGTGTTTTACTCTTTATTGTTCTATTCTTATGTTATGATATGCTAAGTGGCTTACATGGAGCCTTTCGGGGTTCTATATGCCTTGTTACATCTAGGGGGTACCCCTGGGTCTTGACAACTGGCTAGTATTCTAGATGTCCCCAATGTGAGTATGCTACGTACGCATGTGGAACCATTAAGTAGAGTCTTGAGACCCCCTTCCAAGCCGTCAATTGAGAAAGCCCCGAAGTTGGAGTTGAAAGCTCTTCCCTCTCATCTCAGGTATGCTTTTTTATGTGCCAATGAAACGTTGCCCATAATTCTTTCTCCTGCTTTGTCTGAAATACAGGTTGAAGCCTCTTTGAATGTATTGAAGAGGAGAAAAAAGGCCATAGGTTGGCAGATGGCTAACATACATGCATTAACCTAACCTTGTGTATGCACAAGATATTCATGGAGGAGGGCCACAAGACAAGTGCATAACCTCAACGCAAATTAAATCTAGTGATGAAATATGTGGTGCGCAAGGAGGTTATCAAATGGTTAGATGCAGGAATTGCGTACACCATTTCTGATAGCAAGTGCATCACCCTGGTTCAGTGTGTGCCGAAAAAAGGAGGCAGGACAGTAATTACAAATGAAAAGAATGAGCTGATTCCAACCAGGACGGTGATAGGGTGACACATATGCACGGATTACATGAATTTAAATGAAGCCACTAGAAGAGGGCCATTATCCAATTCCTTTCATTGTGAGCAAAAGTATTATTGTTTCCTGTATAGCTATTCAAGATAGAATCAAATTGTGATTGCGCCAGAAGATCAAGAAAAAACTACATTCACTTGTTCGTATGAGACATTTGACTTCAAGCGAATGCCATTTGGGTTGTGGATGCATGATGGCCATTTTTCATGATATGGTCGAAGATTTTGTGGAGATATTCATGGATGGCTTCTTAGTCTTTGCGGAGTCTTTTGATAGGTGTCTAGAAATTTTGACAAAGTGCTTACCAGATGTGAGGAAACGAATCTTGTCCTGAATTGGGAAAAATGTCATTTTCTAGTAAAAGAGGGGATTGTACTGTACCATAAGGTTTCAAAACAAGGGCTGGAAGTTGATCGTGCAAAAGTAGATGTCATTGAAATGTTACCCCCTCCAATCTCTATTAATGGGTAAGAAGCTTTCTTAGTCATGGTGGGTTCTACAGAAGATTTATTAAGGATTCTCTAAGACTGCTAGACCTATGTACAGTATACTAGAGAAGGAGGTGAAATTTGTCTTCGATAATTAGTGTATTAGAGCTTTTGAGGCTTTGAAGAAGAGTCTGATAGAAGCTCCAATCTTGACTTCTCCAAATTGGGAGTTTCCTTTCGAGCTGATGTGTGATGCAAGTGATGTGGCTGTAGGGGAAGTTTTAGGGAAAAGAAAGGAGAAAGTGTTTCACTCTATCTACTATGCAAGCAAAACAATAGATGCAACTCAAGCCAACTACATAGTGACCGAGAGGGAAATGCTGGCCTTGCTCTATGCCTTCGATAAGTTCAGATCTTACCTGGTAGGAACTAAAGTTATTTATACTGATCATGCAGCTACCAGGTACCTCTTCAATAAGAAGGATACAAAGTCGCGATTGATTAGATGGATTTTGCTGCTGCAAGAGTTCGACATAGAGATCAAGGATCAAAAGGGTTCTGAAAATTGAATTGTAGATCACTTTTCCAGTTTGGAGAGTTCGTCGCATGTTGATTAGCAAAGTCAAATTCGGGAAGACTTTCTTGATGAACAGTTATTGTCTTTAGAGGTAGATGAATTACCATGGTATGTGGATATTGTCAACTAATTGGGGAGCGGAGTGTTTCCACCTGGTGCAACTACCTCGCAAAAGAAGAGGCTTACTTATGATGCTCGTTTATACATATGGGATGAGCCTTATCTATTCAAGCAGGGACCTGACAAAATGATAAAGAGGTGTGTACCTTTGTCTGAGATGAGACAAGTGATGGATAGTTGCCACTCATCTGCATATGATGCTCATCATGGAGGTGAGCACACTGCCCATAAAGTGCTCCAATCAAGTTTTTTCTGGCCTACTTTGTTCAAAGATGCTACATGTTACGTGAAGAGCTGTGATCAATGCCAAAGGATGGGAACTATTTCCAGACAACATGAGATGCCAATGCACAACATCTTGGAGGTCGAAATATTTGATGTCTAGGGGATAGATTTCATGGGACCTTTACCCCCATCCAATGGTAATCAGTATATCCTTGGGTGGAGGCAGTAGCTCTACCTACAAACGATGCCAAAGTGGTGCTTAAGTTTTTAAAGAAACACATCTTCACTCAGTTTGGGACTCCAAGAGCAATAATTAGTGATGGAGGGAAGTATTTCATCAATCAATTGGCGAAAAATATCTTGGGTAAGTACGGGGTCTATCACAAGGTGGCTACGACTTATCACCCACAAAAAGCGGACAGGTGGAAGTGTCAAACTATGAGGTGAAGCAAATTCTACAGAAAACAGTGAATGCCCAAAGAAAGGATTGGGCGATGAAGCTAGATGATGCATGATGGGCATACATGACACCTTATAAGACACCAATAGGGACCTCCGCCTATTACATGATGTTTGGTAAAATGTGCCACCACCCAACTGAGTTAGAACATCATGCTTATTGGGAAATATAGAAGTTGAATCTGGATCTAGATTTAGCCAAGAGAAAACGCATAGGCCAGCTACATGAATTGGAAGATTTCAGACTCCATGCTTATGGGAATGCGAAGCTCTATAAGGAGAGGACAAAGCGTTGGCATGATAAGGATATCATATCATGAGTCTTTGAGCCTGACTAAAAGGTATTGTTGTTTAATTCTAGATTGAGGTTGTTTCCCGATAAGATGAAGTCAAAGTGGAGTGGACCGTTTGAGGTTGTGCGCACCAACCATGGAGCTGTAGAATTATAGAACGAAGGTAAACATTCCACGTTTCTAGTGAATGGACAAAGGGTGAAGCATTACTTCAAACATGAGGTAGATCGTGAATAAGATGTGCTTGAGCTGAACAACGAATGATCAGGAGGCTGAGTCGTGCCACGACGTTAAAGCAAGCGCTACACGAAAAGCAATCCGTGACCTTGTACACAAGTGATTTTTTTTCTTTTTGTAGTTCATTTCATTTTTTTTATAGTTTTGGGTTGGTTTAGTTTATTTTGTATATTTAGGTTGTAATTTAAATTTCAGCCAAGTGTAACAAAAAAAAAAGAGAAATGGAGGAGTCCGCCACATATCCGCGTCGTGGACTTGGTGCTGCAGGATACGACGATGATGCAAGAAATAGTAGAGTCCGCGACATCTCCGCGTCACAGACTTGGTTCTGCTAAGCAAATCTCGCCCAAGGTGAAGAAAAATAAAATTACAAGTTTTGTCCGCGACAACTCCGCGTCGTGGACCTGGTAAGAATTTTTTTTGCTTTTCCATTAAAAAGTTAGGTCTTACCCGACTACCCCATTAAAACCCGACCCCCATCCCCATTTTATCCCCAAAACACCCCATAATCTCTATTCTCTCAAGAAATTGAAATAAATTTCTCTCTCTCTAACCCTAACACTTTCTTCCAAATCAAATTCATGTCGCGAAGTTAAAATTCCTCTGCAGGTTCTTCAACTTTCTTCATTCTAAGCACTCAAGGTATATTTCTCACTTCTTTTCTTCTCTCTTTGGGGTGAATCATTGATGTAAGTTCATGTATGTGATGCTTCTAATGGGTTAGATTCTTGAAGTTGATTACACTTTGTGAAAACATGATACTATGTTAAAGAACTGAGTCTTTCTTTGATTGAATGATTCTGCTTGGACTTGAAAGTAAATTGGGTGAATTTTTGTTTTTTGGGTTGTGTGAAGTCTTGAGTAATACATGTTTTGAGGGGAAAGATTGACCAATATTGAAAATTTGGTTTGAATTCTTGAGTAGAATCAAATTAATGTGGGGGATTTGGTGATTCAAGTGCTATGGGATTGCAAATAAAGTGTTTGTAATGATAAAGGGAAGTCTGAGTACCTTGTTGTTTGTGAGATATGTGTTCCAATGAGTTTGGGGTGCGTCTGGTTGATTGTTTCTTAGTGACTGAAATTATCAATGTTGTTATTGCAGGATATTATGTTTGGAACTAACAAAGCAGGCAAAGCAGCTGCTTCTAGCAACCGTAAGAGGGTGAGGACTGGAACAACCATCCTTCTGGCACCTGCAGTCCCAAGAGGTCAAACCCAACACTATGGTATCAACACAGTTGCTTTTGAGGGAAAAAAGTGGTACAAACACACATAGAAGCCAAATATTTTTCTGATGTGGTAATTGACGATGTGCACTTGGAGAGGGATTTTCCTCAAATCATGCGCCACCTGGAAGAATTGCATATGAGATTCATCTTCCAAGATCCTATGGAGTGCAATGTGAGTCTGGTTCGGGAATTTTATGTATATTGGCTACCCGATGCTCGGTATTATTTTGTGATAGTGCGTGGCATGAAGGTTTCGCTCACACCCTTGGCCATTAATCATTTATTGGGCACTGCAGAAGTTCTTTCGGATGTTCTGACTTGGGTTAAACATTAGCCCTCCATATCAAAATATTCGACACACTTTGTGTGGAGTACAGTCCACCACTAAGTGGATTAGGCATGAGCATCGCGGCTACCATCAGACCTATCCATATGCCCACATAAATAAGGAAGCAAGGGCGTGGCTTAAAATTGTCAAGAATTGCCTGTTCCCGGACTTGCATTTCACTGAAGTGACCCAAGATAGAGTGTGTTTGGTCCATGCTTTGATGAAGGATGTTCCTATCAATGTGGGAGTAGTGTTAAAGTCTACCATGAGGAAAGCTAGAGCGCACAATGGTAGAAGGTATGCATTTGGGGGATTGATCACAAGTTTGTGTAGAACGGAAGGAGTGCCAGAGGAGAGCATAGATTACATAGCCCCCCTTTTCACAACGCCTTTAGATGTCACGAATACAAAGGGGCCTAAAAATGCTCATGGGACCACCCTTACAACAACAGAGCGCAACAAGAGAGATGACCTGATTATGGCCCACATGTATGGGCTAGAAATGTTGCGCCATAAAAATGGGTGTCAGGCTTTCGCTGAGGAGCAGTTGAGTGACATCGAACAAAAGTACCCTCTCAATGAACACGCCAAAGCAGTGCTCGGTTTGGGTCCTGAGATTTTGGAGCCCATACGGGATGATGTCCCCACTGATAAGGACAAGATGAGGACAATGTCGGATATTGAATCCAATTTTGAAGAGGAGGAGGCTGAACTTTTGGCTCTTGCAGGGATCAGAGGTGATGACGGCATGGACGAGTAATCAGGGAAGTACCCGCCCTACTTTGTATTTATTTTGCTATATGTGTCGCACTAGGGACAATGCTGCATCATTAAGTGTGGGGTGGGGTGACATATCTATGTAAATACATTATTTTGCTATTTTTTTGTTGTTTATTTTGTTTTGGGTTCCTTGGAAGTTTTTTTCGGTTCTTTGGCCAAAGATAGTCCCATTGAACCATACAAAAAAAGGATTTTGTCTTTCTACGGTTGAGTCAGTCGTCATAGTAAAGTCACATTGCCTTATCATAGATGGATGACGATAGTCTTAAAGGAAATTTTCGTTATTGGTTCTATAAGGTAGCATCTTGCTAAGGCTACACAATTGTATTGAGGCTAGGTTGAAATATGGAATTTAAATGATGACTGTGTGTTGAGACATCTAGGCTCTTTTCTGTGACTCAAAATGACATATGCTTAAACTGAATTCATGCTATTGTTTGGGCAAGAGTCCAAAGTAATTAATCTTGATTTAAATATGTGCCATGTGTGTAAAGTTTGCTGCAGTCCGTGCTACTAATTGATGTCTATAACTTGCCCGGTGTGTCTGTAAAACGAAATATAGGGTAAGGAGATGAGGAAGTGATATAAGCATTTCTTTGATAGCCTAGTTTTATATTCCTCTTAGACCCACCATGATTTATATCCGTAGTTAACCCCTTTGAGCCCTTGACTTGTTCTTTTGTAGCCTAATATAAAGCTTATTCACGTTCCTTATATGGCCCTTAAATTTGATCCAAAAGCTCCTAAGCGTTTTAGGCGGACAATTGTGAAGGAAAATAAAGAGCGAGTGTGAAGCCCCAAAGCATGACTCATTGGTCCTTAAGAAAGTTTATGGCTCATTGTGAGAGTGTTTAAAATAAAAAATTAATAATTAAAGAATGAATAAATTGTGAATACCCTGCAACAAAGTGTCGAGCAACATAAATGAGAGAGTTAATTAAAGAAAAGAGGGGCAAATAACAATGAGGTTGTTTAAAAAAGGTTAAAAAATGAAGAATGTCGTGTATTAAATCGCTTGGGAATGTAGTCACTATTCATAGCCAAAAATAGTACCTACCTGTCCCCTAGCCTGCATTACAACCCGTGAAGACCTAGTTGATCTTGAACTTCCTTATTCTTAAAAGTAGTGGCGCAGTACACGAAGGGCAAGCTTATGGTTCATTGTTGGTAGCATGTGAATTCTTTTGGGAGAGTGAGCGGAATTCGACTCTTACATCCATTATTGTTTGAATTTCTATATGTGAGAGTGACTCGAGGTGTTTTCTTGTGGTGAGGGCACATGTTCAATAAGGGACTTGTAAATTTTGTGATTGTATGATCGAAAAATATGCATGAGTTTGCTGCGTTGTAGAGTCAATTCTTGAGGCTAGAAAGTTTTGAACGAGACATACTTGTGATTGCATTGTAATACCCTGCTTGTTGTGAAACTTATGTGGTTGTTATGGCCTATACTTGAATGCCTTAGTTTGGAGTGTAGTAGAGTCGTCATATGCATGAAATTGTGGAGTTGTTTGAGGACGAACAAAGCTTTAAGTGTGTGGTGGTGATCTTTATGCGCCTAATAACCAATGTATCTCATATATTTAGCTAAGTTCGAGAGCTAATTCCATATTGTTAAATTGCATTTTAGGGTAAATTGATTTTTTCTCCTCTAACCAATATGATTAGCTGGTTGTAGGGTTAAAAGCAAGAAAAATGAGCGAACGAGGAAGTCATCTAAGAAAAGAAAAATGGAAGTTGAAGTTGCTAAGGAAAAATGGCCAAAAAGCTTGAAAATGTACTGAATGGTAGCATCTCTGCGTCGCGTAGCTGGGAGATGAATTTTGGCATCTGAAGTGCACAAACCAGTAGAGTGTACGATTCTTGCGCGTCGTGGTTGAGGTTTGAAGTTTTAAAAATGTGAAGTGAAGGAACAAGTCCGCGTCACGGACCTGGACTCCAGGATTTGGTCACGTGTTTAATTCCACCCTATAAATAGTCCAGTTGTTTTTTTAATTAATTATTCAATTTTTAAAAAATGAGGAGAACACGACTTGGGCAATTTTGTGACGAACTCTAGGGTTTTTCTTCTACTCTTTCATTTTGGTAAACGCTTGTATGATCTTTGAACATTATTATATGATCATTCATTTATGAGTAGCTAAATTCCCTTATTCTAGAGTTGTAGCTACGATTGATTGTATAATATTGTTTATCTCTAGCATGAGACGGGTTTTCTTATGAGTTATTCTTATGTTCTAGTTTTTACTATTTTGATGCCTAATCAAAATTAAAATAAACTTTTTGTCCACTCTTGAGCTCGGAAGATGAATGGAGGGATAAACCAACGAATGGGAAGGACGTGTTAATTCTAGGGTAAAGTCTTAGGATGTTTCGCCTATAGGATAGCAATATACCTATATGCCTTATTTGGTTAATAGACAAGATGATAGCGTAATGCTCCGCAGTTGGTTCATGTTTATCTCCGCTCAACGATGTAGTTAGACTGTCAATGGTGGTAGGCAATTAGAGGTCGGGAGACCATAATCGTAAATTCAACCTTGTGAATCAATAACAAGGATAATTTGTCGATTGCTAGAATTATCTTTATTATGCTTGAAATCGGTGCATGCTACAACCTGGAACTTCTCTCAAATTGTAAAATCCTTTTTTGCAACTGAATCATTTATTAATTAGTGAATTACTGTAAGTGTTTTGATATTAGTAATTTAAACGAACTCCTAAAACCTTCTGTCACACAAGTGAATTATTTTAGTTACAATAAAGATATTGTTTGTCGATTTAAAGTCCTTAGGGTTTGATAATTCGACTCGAATGAGTCACTGTATTACTTGAGCGATCATGTACACTTGCGTGTGCATTTGGGAGCAACAATAGCCATGCATATAAACATTTAAATTATGCTAAAATAGGATATTTTATGACATGAAATGACCAAGCTAAAACTTGGTATAAAAGGGTTAGAAAACATAAGTCATAAAACTTGGTCAATGCAAGCTAACATCTCTAAAACCTTTAACACATGTGAGATACTTGTTGAAGTAACCTTAGTTCATTATTATTTTCGGAAGTAGCCTTAACCGACATAGAGACCATGTGAGCTATAACATGATCCCCCGGTGTCTCCCACACCGAAAAGGGTTGTCCTACTTGCCAAGGTAAGGACCATGAACTTCTAGCTTAGGTGGATCCACTAGCTAATGTCTATCTAGACAATCATCCTATGGGGGCACATAGTAAGGGATACAAAGATTGCTTCTAGAAACCTTGCCTCTACTCACAGGAGAGCTTCCATCTCTATATCCTCTCGGTGCTAAGCGTAAATCCTACGGAATAGTTTTTTCTTACTTGTTCTTATTATCCATGGAATGGCATGTCATCTTGCCAATCTAATCAAGATTTCATAAAGATAGATCTTAATATTTGATTCATTTAGGTGAGAAGACCTTTCAACCTTAGAATCCTTACTATGTGAGAAAACCTTTCACAATCATACCTTCATGTGTATATGAGAAAACCTTTCACAATCATACCTTCATGTGTATATGAGAAAATCCTTTCACCAACACAACAACAACATCATCATTGCCACTTCACTCTCAAAGCACCCTTAAAGTATTTACATAAATTTCATAGGAACATGCTTACTTGCATAAACTCTGTATTCATAATCCAAAACCACATCATATAATCATAATTTGGAAAACATGGGAATTACATGGGTTCATGGAGATTCATCATAAAATCATTAGATTAACTCAATTCATGCATAAAATATCATAGATCGATCAACTAAATCAATAATTAAAGGAACCCATATCATAGAAGAAAACCCTAACTCAATTGGGCAATTCTAACTTTGAAAATAGGAGAATTTGGGAACTCCATGAATGGATGGAATCCGTATATGAAAACTATCATACCTCAATGCCAATTGCTTAACTTTAATGGAGGAATTAGAGAATTGACTTGCAAACCAAGGCTTGGACCCTTCTTCTTCTTCAAATTTTCTAAAGAGAGAAATATTTGGGAGGAAGACTTGTTCTTCTTTTGTAAATTTGAGAGAATAATTTTCAATTGGGAAATTCTAGAGTTAAAATACTTATATAGGGGTTTTGGTGAAGGGTAAAAACAACATAGTATTAGGTTAGAATAATTAGGAAAAGACCCAACTTCCCCTAGGGAAATAACTGCTGACCCAAAATGACTGCCTGACCAACGGACCGTGGTTTGACCGACGGTCCATTCTGCTGGTCCGTCGTTTGGCGTCAAAAGGTTGAATTTGAGGCCATGATTTTACAGAGCTTACTCCATAGACCGTGGACCCAACGACGGTCCATTGGTCAATGTCGTGGTTCGTGGTCTTCTGAGCCTTTTTGGGTGGCCAATCCATGGACCAAACGTACGATCCGTGGCTTAGTCCATGAGCTGTGGCCGGACTCCGTCGGATGACACCATATTCTTTTGAAAACTGAAATGTTGCCCTTTCTCGAATCTGAGGTGTTACATAATCATGGTCAATACAAGCTTATCATCTTTAAAACAATTGTGAGTGTAACGACCCGAGAGCACCCCCTAGTCGTTACCGGCGTATTCGACCTCGAAGAGGTCTTATACAAGCCCTTAGCATTCGTCATAGCACGAATCATAGAATAAAATCATGGAAAATTTAAAAATTTTACTTTGGAAGTTCAACTTCACTTCATATATGAAAAACAAAATCTAACTTCGTCACAATGTACCATCTAGACATAGAAGTATCGAAAATGGGACTTATCCCTTACAACAATAAGAAGTCTTGAAATAGCGAAGTATAACAATGTCTTTCAACATAAGCAAAGAACTAAACATAGAAGCTAGATCATAGGGTCTTGTCCTCGGACTTGAGGACTCACCAACTTGGGGAAGCAACTCCAAGTGTCTTGAGAAGTAAGCTTGAATCCTCAATGGCCCGAACCTAAATGTTTGGGGAAAAGGGAGAAAATATGGGTTAGTACAACACACATACTAAGTATCGCTACTATGCATAAAAACCATTGAAGCATGCATAAATGGACATTTAGTCAAAACATGTTTTTTACCAAGTAAATCCAATATGCACACAAAGTAAGCATCATAGTCCAAACCAACATAATATCATCCCAACATGTACACAACCTAAGCAATACTAGTGCAATGCAAAGAATAGAACCCCATAACCCTATTCAAAGCCAAGTATCACATTAAGCAACCTACTTCATGCATACATTC
>JAJOOH010073071.1:0-18279 GCA_029582605.1 Solanum gracilifrons | reverse complement strand
TGGTGAGCCAAGATATTTAAAAACATTGCTAATTTTTCGCTGCTTGACATACTTTTACTATCGGTCAAACCTCCAATATCCTTAGTTAAGAGAACTAATGTGTGAAAGGCATTTCTATCCATTCTTAACTTATCGATACATACACTACCATTATCATTTGTGGTATAGTGTAAGTGAGAAATGATTTTCGGAACTCGAACACTCATACGATACCTAACCTCACGTATGTTTCAACATCGTCTTCTTAGAGAATGACCATGACTAGCCATGAAAAGACAAATAAGGAGAACAAGAACTTGCTGAAACAATATCTCCACAAGAATAATATATTCAATACCTGAAAATGGTTGAAGATCCATAATAACACCTATATTTGCCATAAAAATAAGAATGAATACATATAAAGCTTTTAAATAAGTATCTATGTGCATAAATTCCTAATTTTCGACCATATAAAGAGTGGAATAGATGAGGTCAAAGCATATTAAAAAAACAAGCTAAACCTAAATTTCATCTTAAATTGTGAAAGAGATGTTGAAAAATATAGATTTTAATAAAAGATAAGAGTACTAACATTGTAAAGATGAGCAAACAATGTTCGATTGAGCAAAAGGAAGAAGAAACCTACTCTTGAATTTCCATTGACAAAGTACAGAGAGATGAAAGGTTTCTGAAACAAGTACTATAGAAGATGTTTTTTTTAAAGGCTTTGAGGGTACTTTTGTAATTATATAATATAATGCAAGTGTTAAAATGCTATGTATTACTAATACCTAGAATTTCTTGGTATTAGTAATACACAACTTAATACACAATATAGTGTATACATGACATAAAAAAGTGTACCAAACAAGGTATTACTAATACACACGCCTAATGCATGCGTTATTTTTCCTAATACACTCTACCAAATGACCCCTTAATATCGTTTAAATGTTTGCAGCACCATTTTTCACTTATTTATTTTGGACCACTTTAGGCGAAAAATCTACTTTAATTACGGTTGAAGTACACATTTCATCTTTATGGATAAACGAACGAACCCGCTCGTTACACCTCCATACATGGACTGAAGCAAACCTCTTGCCTCTGCAAATTTTTACCCCAAAAACTCCAACATCAATGGAGACTCTCAAAATGTCATCAAGAATGTCACTTGTGCAAAACCAAAGTCTTCCCTTACATTTCAAACCTTATCCCCTTATCCACAATTCTCGAATTCTTGGTGTTTACAGCAACAAAGGCCGTACTTTTTCTTTTACTCTTACATGTAAGCTCAATACAGTAAAAGGGAACAAACCCAGCAAGGAAAAGAGCCGGATTTCAGTTCCAGGTTCTGATGGTGTGGCTCCACCAGTTGTTGAATCGGAAGAAGGGTCTGTAGGAAATGGTGGAAGGAAGGTGGAGGAGACGAAGAATGGTGTTGTTGGTTTTGGGCTTTTGAAGAAATTTCCTAGAAAAGTTTTGGGGATTTTGTCCAACTTGCCTTTAGCTATTTCTGAAATGTTTGCTGTTGCTGCCTTAATGGCCTTAGGTAAATTTCCGCTGAAATGTTTCTTTATGTCACTTTACAGATAACTCTGAGATTTAGAGAAATACTAATTTGTCTTAAAAAATAACTTATTTACCAAAATTGAATGAAATGTGCTCGAATAAAGCAAAACAGGTGTGGAGGGTTATATATAGCGAATCCCAGTTAGTTTGGAATTGAGGCGTAATTTATTGAGAACGTTGTGTAATTCGTGCATATGTGCGATAT
The DNA here is from genome assembly GCA_029582605.1 of Solanum gracilifrons. Classification (NCBI taxonomy): domain Eukaryota; kingdom Viridiplantae; phylum Streptophyta; class Magnoliopsida; order Solanales; family Solanaceae; genus Solanum; species Solanum gracilifrons. The sequence goes on along the minus strand of JAJOOH010073071.1, from coordinate 16,520 downwards.
ACATATTATGGTAGAGGCACAAATGATTATGATGCTACTAGTGTTGATTCTGTAGAAAATTTATCCACTGCATTCTTATGGTTGATGATATGTATAATCATTTGTGTGGTTCCTATGTATAAACTTTCGTCATAGTTAAGTTTTCTCAATATTTCTTGATTTTTGGTTTGCACTTTTTAGACATAATGATTTGAGCGGTAGCTGTTGCAGTGATGCTGTAGACCTGCAGTATAGGTACATTCATGTTATGAATTAAAAGAGTTCAATTTGGAGATTCCACAAAAGATATTATGTTCTTGTGAGATTCCAAGTCCATTTTACTTTCCATATAAAGAAAAAGCATTCCAACTCCACCTTCCATCTTTGCATGACTATGAGCTTTTTCCTCGGGAAACTAGCATGACACCAGAAAATTAAGTCTGTGTTAACGTATGGTGAAGTTATTGTTCAATATGTGTTCTTATTCATATGTTAAATTTGACTATAAACTATTCTTTCCATCTTAAAACTACCATCCTGATCACTTCTTCTTACTATTTGTTCAGCTCAATATGAGTATTTTGCGGTAACTTGGTTTTATTTCTATTTGTTCTTCTGAAGGAACTTTCATTGACCAAGGCGAGGCTCCAGATTACTACTTCCAAAAGTTTCCTGAAGATCATCCTCCCTTGGGGTTTTTCTCCTGGAGATGGGTTCTCACCCTTGGCTTTGATCATATGTTCTCATCGCCAGTTTTCCTGGGGACGTTGGCTCTTCTAGGAGCATCCTTGATTGCTTGCACATACACAACGCAGATTCCTCTTGTGAAGGTAGCAAGAAGGTCTGCTTTTCAGTCCACCTAGATGTTATTTTCTTTTTCTTCTTGGATTCTCTAAGTTAAACTAGGGTTAAAAGAAATTGACCGAATCTGCAGATGGTCTTTCTTACAATCACCAGAGACAATTCGTAAGCAAGAATATGCAGATACTTTGCCTAGGGCATCAGTTAAAGACTTGGGTGTCATACTGATGGGAGACGGATATGAGGTATAAATATAGCATTTCTCTTAGTTTTCTTCATGATTTGTTTCCTTTCTTGGTTTAGCTTTGAATTGTCCAGATTTAAGGGTCTGTCCTAGGAATGAGACTCTAGATATTTATTTCTACCCACTGAGAGATGAATTTTTTCTTAAAATCTTACTGGTGTGCATTGCCCTAAAGACACAGTGCATTTGCTTCTTTTTTTTTCTTTTTTTTTCCTGTTAGTCCTATTTTATTTTCATGTTATCCCATAAACAGAATGGAGAATGTACGATTTTGATTTGCTCCAACATGAAACTGTAGTGATATTCTTAATCATTTATCTGCTCGACTCACTTATCTTGTCCTTGAATGCCTTGTTCACAAACATCTTTTAGTTTCTTACTTTCTTCAAAAATATGACTTTTTGGATTAACCTTTAACAATCTCTGTATCTTCAGGTATTCTCAAAAGGGCCAGCTCTGTATGCATTTAAAGGGTTGGCAGGCAGATTTGCTCCAATTGGTGTGCATATATCTCTGCTGCTTATAATGGCTGGAGGAACTCTTAGTGCAGTTGGAAGCTTTAGAGGTGCTGTGACTGTTCCACAAGGTTTAAATTTTGTTGCCGGAGATGTACTTGCTCCATCTGGATTTCTATCCACTCCTTCTGATGCTTTCAGTACGGAGATTCACGTCAATCGATTCTCCATGGACTACTATGACAGTGGAGAGGTACGCATAATCAGTTCCTTTCTTATTTGGTTAGGAGGTAAGCAAATCAGATTATGAAAGACAAATGCGTTTCCCTTACTACAAATTGCTGAGGACTCCCTTCTTCTCCCCTCGTTTTTAATATGTGTTGTAGGTCTCGCAGTTCCATACTGATCTTTCACTATTTGACCTTAGTGGAAAGGAAGTAATGAGGAAGACTATAAGTGTCAATGATCCCTTAAGGTATGGGGGAATCACTATATACCAGACAGATTGGAGTATCTCTGCATTGCAAGTACTGAAGGATGATGAAGGTCCGTTTAATTTGGCTATGGCACCACTGCAACTGAACGGTGGGGACAAGAAGCTGTTTGGTACATTCCTACCAGTAGCGGATGACAATTCACCCAATGTTAAGGGAATGTATGTTCTTCAACTACTACACTATCTAGATAATTGCTGGACTCATCAACGTTTCTAGGCTTTTGTGTAGTAGGTGCACCTGTTTATCAAACTACAGTAATGTGGTTTTTAGTGTTTTTCAAAATTCAGTAGAAGAACATAGTGAAGAATCTAAGGGCCAGAAAGTTAAAAATATCATAAGTTTGTTTGTTTGTTAATCTCTATAGAAGCATAAGCTTTCGATGTCAGGTCCAAATCTTGATGGCCTGCTGGAATAACAAAATTTTGAGAGAAGATAGAAATCTTCAACTTGCTGACTAGCTTATTTCTTTAGTGTTCTCCATTATGTCAACTCCTCTGATTCTCTTTTTTGTCCTTGTATCGGCTCAACATCCAGATCGATGCTTGCACGTGATTTGCAGTCAGTTATTCTTTATGATAAAGAAGGGAAATTTGCCGGAGTCAGACGGCCTAATTCAAATCTTCCAATTGAGATTGATGGAATAAAAATTGTTATTGCAGATGCAATTGGGAGTAGTGGCCTTGACTTAAAGGCAAGCGCGATAAATCCTCATTTAGCAACAATTATTTTCATAGTTTGCTTCCGTTTTCCCTTATTCGTGAATCGTGAACCATGATTTGATGCAGACTGATCCAGGAGTACCTGTTGTATATGCTGGTTTTGGTGCTCTCATGCTTACAACTTGCATCAGCTATTTATCTCATACACAGGTAAATATTCCTGCCAAACTATGAACAACTTTGAGCTACTAAATTTTGGAAATCTCATTGTTTTTACATGTTTTTATGTGTACTGTAACTTTTTCAAAAGCTATGGGCCTTACAAGATGGAACATCGGTGGTTGTTGGGGGTAAGACTAACCGGGCCAAGGGTGAGTTTCCTGACACAATGAATCGCTTGCTTGATCAAGTCCCTGAATTAGTTGAATCATTTTCTCCCGAAGAACCTGATACTCTCAGTAGCTTTTAAGTTGGAATTGTTACAAAGGGAACTTGATGTGTAATTAGCTGATATGGTACAACGAGGCGTTTGTTCAATGAGATATCAGAAATGCAGATATCAAACCATTGATACAGATTCTTGACCCATGTAAAGTAGTCCTTTGCTTTTGTTTGGTGGTATTTTTACAGATGTATAGATAAGTTTGTATTGGAAATATGTTTGTTGGGGTTAGCTCCTTTTTTTTCATTCAAAATTTTCTGTTTGGATATAAAAAAGGAGCTGTATATGATAGAATGAATTTAAAAGAACTTTAAATACAGAAGCGTCAATTGTCTATTTCTTGACATTTATACTCGATTATATTTTGAGCCCATTTAAAACTTCTTATAAGCCCAACCCAAGTGAGCTCGTTGATCTTGAGACTTATCCCTCGGTTTATTAGTGAACCATTTCTCCATGGATTGTGAAAGATGTTCTAGTAGAAATATTCTTGTTATTGCTTCGACTCATATTTCCAAAAAAGTGAATCCTGCTCCGTTAATGCAAGTCAATTGGGCTGCAGAAGCAACTATGTCTATTTCGTTAAGCGCGCTACTAATACTTGGTGTTTTTATGAAATGGGAAATGCTACTATTTCGCCCTGTTTTGATTATTATGGTTCTCAAACAATAAGTCCAGTATGGGAAGAGCCAATAGTTGAAAACAAATTTCTTTTTCTGTTATCATCATATCATCATCATATATACTATATTAAAAAGTTGGATTGCAAATATACCCTTACCCCAAAATAAGAAATATTTTTTTTTTTATAAAATGAATAATTTTGCTATATATACTAAATTCATCTAATTGTATACTATGTATATTGACATTAAAAAAATATTTATTACTTATTGCATTAAGTGGGTAAACATACATTCTTGCAATTGAGGGATTTGTAATCTCTTATATATTTTGTTATTGATGATAAGTTATATAGAAAGTTATTTTAAACTCTATATAATAAGAAAATATGTGATTGGAAGACTCGGAGTCTTTTTTCTTCCATTATTTTTAAAACTGCCTTCAAGGACTTCAATTGCTTTGACCCTCTCTATTTCATATATTTTCTTTTTTATTCCTCTGGAACTCATCTACAATATTCCCTTTTTATTTAAACTTATGTCCAAGTAATATTTTAGTTGTTTGTTTATAGTCTTTGTATCAATGATATATTATATAGTATATTTTTCTAATGCTTATATTTTCTTGCAGGGAATAATTGTTTGACTTTTCGGTATTATTTTTTCTTTATTCCTTTGTAATGGAGTAAAAACACCTCTTAAAGTGTATAAATCACTTCGTTTATCTGGTAGTTGATTTCTCAGACTTGTACTTATCCAAGTCAATATCCTTTTTTATATGGTAGTTGATTTCTCGAATTTATACTTACCCAAATTAAAGTAATATAGATTATTGTCTAGCATCTTATTTGAAATGATGTTTTGGGTACTCCTTATAGGCTACTCTGTAGTATTTGACTAATACTTTAGGAGTCGTTTGGTTTGAATTTAAGTTATGACGAGATTAGTTATGATGGATAAGTTATGTTGAGAATATTTTTTATTGAGTGTTTTGGTTTGTTGTATTCAAAATAATAGGCTTTGCATAAATTTTAAGAACAATTTATTTATTTACAAAAGTACCCGTCATAAATGTGAAAAGTGATGTATAAAAAAATTTTAAAGGATATTTTTATCATTTACTTATTTTATCCCGGATAAGTTATCTCGGATATACCAATCAAACAATAAATTAAGTGTTACTACAATTTAATCCCATGACTATTTTGTGTAACCCTACTCACCAAATGACCCCTAAAGATATCAAATTTATGAACTAAAAAGTTATTTGTCATCAAAGATATAGAAACAAAAAGGTGTCCACTGCAATGATATCATGATTGATGTGGTTATGATGTTTTGACACTTGAGCTCAATTATGTATTTCTAATATGCATTAATGAATTTCTATTTCTCATAAGAATGTGCACATTGTTCTTTTGAAATATTACAAGGTAAGTCTCAATGAGACATTATAACAAACTATAATTTTGAATGTTTAATTAATTATGTACTTGGTATGCTAAGTTGCTTATATTGTAGTATATGAAAAGAAATATATAGCGGAAAATTATGAATAACTGTCATAATTCACATTAGTGTTTTGTCATATCATGGTATATTTATGATTGTCATTATAGAAGAATTGTAGTTTATCAGCAATTAATGAATATGTCAATAAATATTAGTGTTATGTGGTCTTTGAGACAAGTGAGAGAATATTAGACTTTTTATTATTTTATGTGTGACTGAATTAATATAAACCTAGAACAAATCTCATCCGTTAGATCGGTTACATGATGAACGTACATGATTAAATCTTAACCTCTATAAATTGATTATCTCCAATTTATTAGGGTTATCACATATTATATGCACAATTTCATCACTAGCGACGCTACTAGTAGCCTAAGCTTAGGGCACAGAGGTAGAAATCAATTTTCAATTAATGCTTCCACACAACTATGTATGATAATGCTTACGCTTCAGGTATGTTCTCTGCAACGTATTCTAATAAAATTATCATGCTTAAGATCTTGATATGCATTAATTGTATGTGATAGCATGAGCATGTGTGCTTAAAGTGGGCAAGGAGGTATGAATCGATTTCAGTTCACACTTTCACTCATCTATGTATGATCGATAATGCTTACGCTTCAGGTATGTTCTCTGCAACATATTCTAGTAATATTATCATGTTTAAGATTGTGATATGCATTACATTTGTGTGATAGCATGAACATGTGTGCTGAAAACTTATGTTTACATCAACATCTTTGATATACATATAAATAAAATTAACCTTATATAAAAAAATGTAATTTTTTGTAGATGTGATTAAGGCATCGTTTGTTTTTATTAAGATTAAGACCGCTTAATCTAAATATTAAGATGTACATTAATATTTAGATGTTTCAATCTCAATATACATCTAAATATTAAGATATTGCATTAAGATATGAATACTAAATAGTTAATATTGTTTGTTTTCTCAATATCTGAATGTACAAAATTTATTTTTATTAAAAAATAATAAATATAAAGTTAAAAAAATACTAAATTAATCTAAGATTATATTAATGAAATATTTTAATTTTTTTATATAACAATTGGTGTTGGTGATGATTAACGATGGTGATTGTGTGTCAATTTGGGATGGTGTTGAGTGGTGATGGTGGTTGTGGCTAGTATCTTATGGTATAATGGTTGATAGTAGTGATTAATCGTTCTTGTTGTTGGTGGTGGTTGATTAGTGAAATACAATGTTGATAAATTGTGATAATTATCGACAGTGATTAGTGAATATAATAATGATTGGTGGTGTTGATTGCAAATAATGTCTAATGGTAGTGACGATTAATTTTGGTGATTGACAGTAGTGGTGGTTGTGGTTGAATAGAGGATGGTGGTTATGGATGGTAGGTGGTGGTGATTGATAGTGATGGTAGTTGTGGCTGAAATGAATTGTGGGTGGTGGTGACAGTAGATAGAGTAGCGATGAAATGTTATTATTGTAGAGATTATTAAATAAACATCTTAATGATATAATAACTTTGTTATAGATTTTAACCATTAAAACTTATTAAGACAGTTAAAAAATAAGCAAAAGAAAGGCACTTAATGATTAAATCTGAATAATTAATGACTGAGATCTAAAATATTAAAATTTGCAAACAAACAAAGCCTAAGTGAGGGGAGACAACGGATTAGGGGCGGCTCTACAGCTTTGCAAAAAAAGCAATTGCCTTAGGCCCCAAAATTTAAGGGCCTCATTTTTAAAAAAAATAATAGGTTATAAGTATTTTTTTTTTTAAAATATCAAGTATTATTTGTAGAAAATAAAAACTTTTTATAAAAGAGCAAAGAAGTACTAGAAATTTAACAAATTATGAATACTATGTCTCAAGAAAGATCAAATAATTGACTATAATAAACTTCATAAAAAATATATATTCAAATTTAAGGCTTCCATTCGAATTTGTCTTTAGGCCACCGATTTATTAGAGCCGCCCCTGCAACGGATATTGATACTTAATATCAACTGTAAACTTAAAAAAGTAAAATAAGGGTGCTTCTTGAAAAAACTATGTCTTCTGCATTTTATGCTTACAAATGGAGAACCCCAACTCTTATTATGCCCCCAATATTAACTGACCAGAAACGTTTGAGCTTAGCCACATCTGGACACCAGTGTGAAACTCTGTTGAACCGAAAATTCACAATCGATTACTCGTTCACTTTTACTTGCCTAATAGTCCACAAATAGATTATTGCTTTTCCTCTTTGTTAATTTATTAGTACCTCGCAACCTCCATCAATTAAGAGGGGACAACGACATAGATAAACATAGAGATCCTTCTTTGAAATAAAATCAGGGACGTGGAAATGGACGGATAATCAGAGGACAAAAATCTTTCCCAAACGGAATGGGACTCATCAGCGGATTGAAGTGATTTAAAGACTACAGCTGCGCATTTCTGTAGTCTCTAAATGACTTCAATCCGCAGCTGATTCCAATTTCGTTCCGGAAGAATTTCTGCCCTCGGATTATCACTCCATCATTACCGCATCACTGACTCCCGTTCTTGATTTTCCTTCAAAGAAAGATCTCTATGTTTATCTGTGTAATTGGAGCAGGTCGCAAGGTAACAAATGAAGGGAAAACGATTAATTTATTTTTAAAATATTAGACAAGTTAAAGCGAAAAAGTAATTCATTGTGCATTTTTTTTTTATTTATTGAATAAAATTTCACACTTGGAAAAATCGACTGGAAAGAAATGTTACTTTCTAGGTGAAAGGGATCTTTATAGGTTTCCAATGGTTGAGATACCACAATATTGAGAATGGACTTCACTATCATAATTCAAGTTTGCCTTTTCTAATTTACTAATTTTTGAGCACGTGTATGGCCCAATTTGTATAGATTTTTTTGAAATAATAAGACAATATTAAAACATGTGTATAATGAATATCTAAATCAGAAGAAAGAAAATACAAGTTGAATTTGATAAATAATTAGTCTACACAAATGACTTGATTGTTCAATATAGAGATAAGACACAAGTAAATTTCTAAACTATGACCGAAATCTGAGAGACACACTTAAACTTAACTAGAATCATATTACCCCCTAACTCGTTTTTTTCATATTTTTGTGCACCCTTTGTGCTGACGTGGCACCTTCAACCACCTAAGTTGGTTGTGTTTGTACACACTCATCTGCCACGAGTGTAAATATTATTATTTTTATTTTCTAAAAAAAGTAATTTTTTCTAAAAAATAAATTTGAAAAAATATTCTAATTTTCTTTATCTTGTATTTAAATTAAGTTAATACACATTTTTTTTACCTTGTATCAAAAAAAAAAAAATTTAACCTTCATTCATTGTTTTTTCTCTTTTATTTTTCTATTGATTTTATTTTCTTTGTCTTTTGTTTTGATTTGATTTTAAATTTAATTTCACATGTCTTGTATTTAAAATAAGTTCATTTTGAACGGATATCAAAATAAGTGAAGAAAATCAAAGAAAATAAAAAAAATTAAAACGTTAAAATTAAAGGACGCTTTTAAATTATTTTTGTTTAAAAAATACACATAATTTTTTTTAAATAATTAAAAGTGAAAAGATGATAAATTAATTAAAAAAATTTAAAGTGAAAAGAAATTAAAATAAATAATTTACAAAGAAATATATATATATATAAAAGTTTTAATATCAATAAATATGTGTACTAACTAATTATAAAGTTACCAATAAAAAAATGACATATGTCCAATTTATGCACTCATCTCTTGCCTTCGAGAGAGCGTGGACACTCTCTATGCCATGTCAACGTTTGTGGTGTATTTATTCTATTTTAAATTCGTTGGGGGGGGGGGGTTATAAGACCCTAGTTAAGCTTAAGTGTATCTCTATGATTTCGGTCATAGTCTAGGGATACTTGTGTCTTATCCCTTGATCAATATTTACAAAATATTAGGGTATGTATTTGCCTATTTTTATTAATGATTACTCTGTTTGACACAGGATATATCAAATGGTGTATCTACGAGATAACATATTTAGAAATTAACTATGTAACTATGAAATGTAAGCCGTTTCAAGGAGAATTCGGTAAGGTCAGTTTTCGACACATTTATGAACCAGGAAGTGTTTATGACTGAAAAGAACAAAACAATGAGAACCAAAAACAAATTAAAGGGTTAATTGTGTGACTTATGTTGTCTGGGTATACACAAAAGCTTGATGGTTTAAAAATATCAATTTTACTAATTGATCGAGTACATACGATATATATTCACTATGAAAAGTTCAAAGGAAAATCTACTTATCCAAATGCAATTTAATCTTTACTTACGAATCACACAGTTTTTCCATGCATATGCTTTAACGATAAGCATTCCCCATTCATGTGGGGGGATTATTGAGTTTAAGTAAGGTGTGAATTGGAAAATGAGAATTAGAAAATGTGGAGGAACTAAGTGAATGGAAAATGAAAAATCATATCTCCCTAGAGGCGGAGCCAAGATTTCATGTTAGAGGGTTATAAATTTAAAAAAAAACAACGATCTTAACCTAAAGTAACAATCATCAAATTAACGAACAAATACAAGTATTAAATTCACTAAAAACTAATAAGGAAAAAATGAAAAGAGAGAGACAATAGTACACACCGGAGGCCAGATATTGGATAGTAGCAATTAGATCAACAAAGAAAAAAACTGAGTTAAATTTATTGAATGTGAGTAAAAATTAATAGTGAGATATTGTAGTTTCATAGTATGATACAAATATTATTATTTTTTCATTTAACAATTTTTATTTTTTTTTATTTTTTTTTATATAAACCCACTTATTTTTTAATTAATCCTTACTGATTTTTTGTTTTTTTTTTTGTTTTTAAAAATAATTACTACACAAATACTATATCCTTAGCCATATCTATTTTTTAATTATATTTTATATAAACACACGTTTAGAAATTAATCCAAAAAAATTGTGTGTCTTAGTGGTGCGCATCGTCGGTTCGGTTCGGTTTTAGGTGTTATTGGTTCGGTTTATCGGTTTTCGGTTTGTAAATTCGTCAAACCGATAACCAAACCAATAACATATTTCTTATCGGTTTTTGGTTAATCGGTTTATGGTACTTAACGGTTCGGTTTTTGGTTTAACCAATAAGAAAATACTCATATATATTATATACACGATAAGAAAATTTTCAAATAAACCATATGATTTTTCCAGCATTTGGCATGAAAGTAATAATCATAAAAGTAACAATCATTTTTCTTGCAAGTTTAGACACTAGACACATTCAAAGGAAAAAGTGTGAAAGTAACAATCGTTTAACCATTAACAAAAAGTGTGAAAGTAACAATCGTTTAACCATTAACAATAAGACTAGTAAATTTAGTATAATCTTATTGGGTTATCGGTTTAACCATTAACAAAAATTATAAAATCGGAAACCGAACCAATAACCCAATGTTGTGCCGTAATTTAACTATCCCTAGAAAAATCACTTTTGAAATGTTCTAAGTACAAAACACTAAAAGAAAAATACTTAGAAAGAGTCGCCACTTAATTTTTTTAAAGAAATTAAGAAAACTTATAATTTTCAAAGATTTAAACAGAAAAAATCATTTAAAAATACCAAAGAGGGTTCGGGGTTCAATTTACACTTCGAGAAGGGTTTAAGCATTCGAAGTGTCCGCTAACATGCGGTTGACCTGCGATTTGACCAAAATATATTTTGACTCTTTTAGAAAAATGATTTAACATAAAAATAATATTGTACAATATTTGGTTAACTTCGAGAAAAATAATTAAATAAATGACACATTTTATATTATATCATTTTTAGAGAAATGGACCTAAAATGAAACATTTGAATTAAGGTGCGAATGGATAGAATTCTAACAAAACTAGATTAATTAGAAATTATTTGATACACTTTTAAAATAATAATTTAAACTAAATTTGTTAATTTAAGCATGAAACCGTTTTAAATTAATTGAAGAATATAAGTTTCAACTAACCTTTTTGAGTAAATGACTAAGTAGAGAGGGAACATTTTTTTTTTTTTTAGTTCATTTGAGAAAAAATACTTTAACTTAAAGCCACTTTAAAATAAAATGTGATCAAGTGAAGCGACCTTAAAACATATCTTTTTTAAGAACAAAGATTTAACTTAATTAAAATATAAAATTTGATCAATATTTGATTAATAAAATAAGTGAACACAACAGGTGAAATGTATTAAAACAAACCAACACAACGAAAATGACTCGTCTTTTTGGGGAATCTAATCAAGTTATTTAAAGTTAGAGTTAAATAAGATTAGTCAACACATAATCAAACAATTAGAAGTGTAAACGAGATAATGAAATTGGGCCCCTTCTTGAGCCAATTTCGCTGCAAATTTGGCCTTTCACCAATTCCCGTTTTTTGTATACATCGACTGTATATCGATGTATATGAGCATGTATATCAGTTCTTTTCATGTATTTCTTGCTTCCGAACAACTTTATTTCGCCTTAGCCCTGTATTTTTCATTTCTTGACCTGTATATCGATGTATATCTGTTGTATATAATTGTATATTTGCCTTTTTCCACCTGCGTTTTTGACTTCCAAGAGCCCTATTTCAGCTTTCCAAGACTTGTTTCAGTTTTCCAGCCTTGTACAGCCCTATTCGGATCACCCGGCTGACTCAAAATAACTCAACGATATGCAAAGGAGATGGATTTGAGTCCAAATTGGACTCCACGACAAGTTCACATGAGACATAAACAAAAATAAAATTAATACTCATAGTAGTGAGTCAAAATAAAACAAGCTATAGAAACCACAACAAACAATAACCCGACATATTCAACAAAGGAGAAGGAAAACAAAGTTCTTTAAATTTTGGACAAAACTAAAACAAATATTTTCTCCACAGTGAAAGAAAATAAGAACAGATGGCGCCTGAATTTCCGTTTTTCATTCAACTTAAGATACACGGAGAGTACTTAGAAGTTCTAAACATATGATCTACATGCATCTTCTAAACTATTAAAAGATTGCTTGTCATCAAGTATTATTTAAACAATCATAAAAGAAAATAAAGCAATCTACTGGAAACTAGCAAACATCCAAACAAGAAAACATAAAAGATAATGTTGCCATTGACACTAACCCAAAATTATATTCCATTAAGTCTAAAATTAACCCTAAGATAGCTAGCTTAAATGATCAATTTATCTACTCTATCTTAACTTGATGTAAACTATGTCAAACTCGAGATAAATCAACCCAACGTGCAAGGAAACAAAGACTACGACTAACACTATTACAAAGATTTTAGAGCTGCAAACAACTAACATATGAACTATGTTACTTAGTCGAATATAGATGGAGCAAACACCATGAAAAAGGGATGAGGTAGCTCATACAATTTTACTAGCTAGAGTAATGAGAAGAAAAAATAACCCATACATCAGATTATGAAAACCAAAATCACCTATAGAGAAATGGTCTATGAATAACCATTTTCAATAGCCAACCAAACAAGCTTAACAATGAACTAAGAGGACTTGGACCAAGGAAAAACAAACTCGAGACCGAACGAAATCATTAAGACTTCAAGGAAACAAAGATCAAGCAAACAACATGAATATCAAACAAGTCATACCACCGACTTGTCGTCAACACTCTCAGAATTCTGAACAGTCGTCACATCAGTTGAGCAACAAGATCACAATATCAAGCCATGAACTAAGCGATTCTTGGCCCACGACAAAGAAATCTAAAATCGGAAAAGGGATGTTACCTTCTTCGGAGCAGCGAGACTAGGACGACGAGCTTAACCACCAAGAACCTCAACCACTGTGAGCAGATTTAGATGAGCTCCGAAAAACAAACAACTTCGAATTCGAATAGAAGAGACTCAAACTCTTTGTTTTGTTTTTTTTTTAACTTTCCTTCAGGTTGTTCTCTCTGTATTTTTTGTGTCTCTGTAAACTATATCCTCTTAATTTTTCTTGTCCTCCTTCAATGAAAACTCAGGGAACCATTTATAGAAGGGTGAAAAGGCATATTTAAAGGGGGAAAACGGATTGAAAATTTGAATTCGAAATTCAAAATCTTGGAGAGATAAGAAATAAAGTTGTCCATTATAACAATTTTCAACGGACAAGAAGGGAGAGAGGAAGGGGAGGACGCAATTTGCTGTGAGATTTTTGGTCTGAGCGACTGTTCTCGTCTGGATTTTCGCTGGATTTCAGCGATTTGGTCGCGAAGAAGACAAGTTACAGAGGTCTAGGTCGAGTCGGGTCGCTGTGTTGCTGTTGTATCGTTGGGAATTATTGTGGAGAATTGAGTTTCTGGATTTGTATGCTGCTGTTGATGTATGGGTCTGTTTTGGGCTGGGAATTTGAGAGATTGAGAATGGAATGGGCCTTTGAGAATTGCAAGAAGGAGGCCCAAAAAATTGGTTTAAAGCTTGGCTGAAATAAAGGGGTTTAGAAAAAGCCAAATGGCTAAATTTGGAATTGAGGAAAGAGCCAAAAGATTTCGATCATAGCCATTCAAAATTAAAGATCTAACCAAAGTTGAATTAATTTAGTTAATTTGACTAGAATATAAATAGAACAAATTAATATTAATCAAATAACGAGCTTCTTAATCTTAACGAAATAAAATAATTAACTTATATACAACTAATTAATTAAAATATATAAACTATTATAAAACTAAACTAATTAACCAAATATTTAATTAAAATAAAAATTTTGAGATGATTTTTGAATAATCATAAAATATAATAATTATATACATAATTATGTAAAACATATATATTATCTAAAAACTATAAAAAGTGACGAAATTATTTAAAATAACTTGCAAACTATATATTTTTTCTTAAAACTTTGTAAAACTAATTATTTTAACTCGTTTGAAAATTGAAGAAGCTCAAATTGATTAATTTATACCGTGGAGGGTCAAAATTGGGTGTCAACACCCAATAAAAAAATTTACAAAACCGTTTAAAAACCGTTAGCCCAATAACCCAATATCAATAAACCAATAGTGTTTTTTTCGGTTCGGTTTATTGGTTAAATCGGTTTTTGCACACCCCTAGTGTGTCTATCGAAATTCGAACCCACATTATGCGGGATGAACAATCTCGCTGGTTGCACAGCAACCACTGGGCCAAACGCTTCAATGTGTTTATGGGTTCGCAGGAAATATATATATACATTGTATTTCATATTTTAATACAAATATAGAATCTACGAAAAAGCTAGTGGGTTCGGCCGAACCCCCTTTCGCTACAGTAGCTCCACCCCTGTTTCTCCCTCATTGATAGAAGAGAGGAAAATTTTTGTCCTAATATTAGAAAACACTTTCTTTAACTCTTAAAGTGTTAAGTAGAGGGTTCCCCGCGCGCCGGCGTAGCTTTGACTTTGACTTTGACTTCGGCAAATAATTTGATTGATTGTTAATTTTTTACACACACCATACATATTCTGCATAGTTGAATCTGTTTTGAACAAGTGAGTTCACGTCTATCATTGACTATAAATAGAGAGGTCGATAGATGCTCTAAATAGATGAATCTGTTCTGAACAAGTGAATTCCTCCCCTATCATTGGCAATGAATAGAGATGTTTCCTCTTAGTTTTTTGCATCAAATTTTCTCCTTGATCTTCTGCATCAGTTATCTTATAAGCAAAGTATAGTCTTTGTGTGATTTCGTTGTTGAAGTTATTGAAATGTGAGGTATCCCAACTTCTTTAATAGGTATATCCATTTTATCTTAATAGATGAATCTGCACTGAACAAGTTCACGCCTATCATTGGCTATAAATAGAGAGGTTTCCTCTCAGTTTTCTGCATCAAATTTTCTCTTTCTTCTAGATAAATTTTCTTATAAGCAAAGTAGAGTCTTTGTGTGATTTCGTTGCTGAGGTTATTGAAATGTATATCCGTTTTATCATAGGAGAAAATAATCCACAACCTCAAATACAATGAGGGGATTAAATTTCTTAAGAACACACAATAAATTATATGAACTCAAATATTTTCTTATATTTCATCCTAACAATATGTCTGATTTACTATTCTAATATATGACACAACACAAATTCCTTTCATAGTATGCAAAACCCAAAGAATAGGATCATAGCAAAGGCCTTGGTCTTCCTCTCCCCGAAGAAAGCCATCAGTTTAAAGAAATCAGTGAAACTGCCTTCTTCCTTAACCAAATTGTGTCAAGGAATCAAGAAGCTAGAGATAACAGATCAAAAGAAGCGTCTACTAGATTATTCCGCAAAATCAAAGGATACAAAACTTAATCGCAGAGATACTCACAAGGACAAAAGCAAGACACCCAAGAATAGCGGAAAGTTTCAAACTCGAGAACCAAGGGAAGCCAGACCTGTACACTCAACTAACTTTCAGAGCCAAGCTAAATTGGAAAAGCAGTGCCACTCCAAGAACATGGCAGAAAAATGAATGCAGCAAGCTAAGGCAGAGGTTGATTTAACACTGAGAGACAATAACAAAGACAACCATAAATATTCTACACAGACAGAACAAAAATGTGGATTTAGCATCATCAGATGTCATGACGGATGGTATTAAACAGGTATGCTGATCAGACAGTTTTGGTAGGAAATGATCTTCCACAAAGTCAATTACCAAGTGGAGAGGATCATAATAGTACTGTCGTAAATGGTGCTGAATTTACTTCAGAAGGGGCTGGACATCATCATAGCAAAGGCGTGGACAGTTATGACAAAGAGAATGTTTCTGTCACCGATGAGAACAGGTCTAGAATCAGCTTGTATACTTAAATGCTTATGAATGAGAAACATATTTTCAGGAAAGGGGATTCTTACGGAAACTGAACTACAGAGGAAAAAACAGGAAGGTGATATTCAAGTAATCTTTTCATTGCACCAACTAGGGGAAACCAACTTGTATACTTAAATCTGTTGGGTTCTGAAGAGTGATTAGGACGTCATGCGGAAGCTTGCAATTTGCAAATCATATGGTTGATAAATTAGATAACAAAAATTTATATTAAAAATCAAAATATTATTATATCAAAACTAATATAAAGAAAAAACATTGAAACTTTAGAGAGAATAAATCTCCTCATAAACAAGACTCTTAAACGACTACATTGCGGATGTTATTGTTATTGTGTTAGAAGAAACAAACCTATATTTATAGAGTCATAAAACATTTCCTACTAGAAAAGGAGTCCTAAAAGGAAAGAATAAACCAAATATAAAATAATATTATATTTTCCTTTCAAGAAAAGTAAAAACATTTATGGTAATGTTTT
>JAJOOH010073062.1:0-11500 GCA_029582605.1 Solanum gracilifrons | reverse complement strand
TAAGAACATGAGTGATGCTTGCAATATGTATTAAAAATGTAGTGTGCATTTATTAATCATTTGGTTGGTATCACTAAGAAGAGAGTAAAGTTTGCAATTTGTATTAGAAATGTATTGTTCATGAATAAACCTTATATTATACGTGTCTTATAAATTATTTGATTTGTATCACTAAGAAAATGAGTGATGGTTGCAATATGTATTATAAATGGATTGCTCATGAATAAAACTTATATTATATGTGTCTTATAAATTATTTTAATTTATCACTAAGAAAATGAGTGACGGTTGCAATATGCATTAAAATGTAATGTGAATGTCTTATAAAGATATTAGTAGTGTATTACCTAAATTATTCTTGTTGGTATCACTAACAAAGGAGTGAAGCGTGCAATATGTATTATAAATGTACTATTCATGAATAAAACATGTATTATATATATATCTTATAAATTATTTTGATTTGTACCACTAAGAAAAAGAACGACGTTTGCAATATGTATTACAAATGTATTGTTCCTATATTATAAATGTATTAAGAGTGTGTTGCTTAAATTATTTTGGTTGATATCACTAAAAAGAGTGAAGTTTGTAATATGTATTATAAATGTATTGTTCATGATTTTAATTCAATTTTAATACAATTATGAAACATATCTAATACAACTTTAATACAATTCCGATACAGTTTCATAAACTTCACTTTTTTCGAGTTTCAATCTAATATTTCTCCTAAAATCAATTATAAACTTAACCAAACCCTCTTGAAACTGAGATATAAATTCCAAACGACATTTTCAATAATTTGTAGGAACATCCTATCCAAACTAATCACAAATTCATAAAATTCAAATAGTGAATTCAAAATTTGAATCTTTATAATGACTATCAATGGTGAACTCTTGTTGTTGTAATTTTAGAGATTTGAAATTTCTGCTTGAAAACATGATTTTGTACAAATTTTCATCTTTCCATTTCTTTTTTCGTTGTATTTTTTTTTTGGATAAAAATAATGAAATATGAAAAATTGATTTGTTATTTAAATGAAAATTTGAAAGAAGAAGAAGAATTTTTTTTAATAAAAAAGAAGAGAAAAGAAGAGTAGGAAGATAATAATTATAGAGAAAGAAAGATGAAGAAGGAGAATTAAAAAATAAAGAGGAAGAGGAAAAAGGGCCGAAAGAGGCAAGCTATGGTACATTTTTCTTAATTCCAAAAAATTGTTATATTTAGTTAGAAAAATTATATTGACATAAATGGTAAATATTTTTTTAATATAGCATATTTATGTGATTTACCCTAGTATTAATTTGATTTTGATTTAAGCTTTATTATAATTACCAACATTTGTGGATTATAATCTTTATTGATCCATTCATAATTCTAAGTTTCATTCTTGAAATAATATATTAAAAAGATAAAAACTATGAAAAAGTATAAGAAATATTTAAAAATTATATCAAAGTAATATTTTTATTTATAAAATAAAATTTTAAAATTATATATATAATATCGGGTTGGTTTGGTCTTGGGTTGTTTTTTTTAAGTTAAAACCAAACCAACCCAAATATAGTGGGGTTTTTTTTTTTCCAAAACCAAACCAAGTCAAACCAAACCACTAGTCGGTTTTTTTTCCGAGTTGACTCGATTTGCGGTTTAATTCGATTTTCGATTCGATTTTGTACACCCCTAACCAGAACTTCCTACTGAGTTGTACCATTTTATCTAGGATTGGATCTAAGCTTGGTCGTCTCCTTAAAATCGATACTTGTACATCCGTAACCTTACGGGGAAGATATGCTTGTATTTGTATTGAGGTCCCGATGGAAACCCCAGTCAAAACACACATAGGATGACATAAGCAAACACTATTGTATGAAGGAGAAGATATTTTGTGCAAAGCATGTGGCAGATTGGGACATACCCAATTAAATTGTGCCTATATGATAAAGACAACCCACAAAACTTGAGCCGGAACAAGAATCTCCAACTAGATCTGTCACTTGCACGCCATGATGGCAAACGGTTGTGTTCCAAAAGCGACGAAATCAAAATATTGGAGAAAAAGATTAAAATTGTCCCTTATCTTTGAGATAAGAATCAAAGTAATCCTTGTCTTTTAACATGGAGCACTAATAGTCTTTCATGTTTCAAGAATTGGTACATTTTTAGTATCCTTCCAAATAACCGTCTAATATTTAAACGGAAGTTTCTTTTGCACGTGAGAAAGACTGTCTCTGTTTCCACCATTGCTAACCAAATCTTCCCCTTCTTCTCCTCAAATAGTATCCATCCATTCCTATGTTTATGACTCTGATTTTTCTATCAGACAAACGAAATCAAAATAGAGAGAGTTGCATCTTGTTGTTTTTGAAGAATATTTTCTTTTTATTTTTTATTTTTGTTTATCTCCCTTCAATGGAAGTCTCCGACAAGTAAAATTCTTTGTTCGTATGAATGTAAAATACTTTTTATCATCATCGAGTCTTCTTCAATGTCCTATGTGATAGATTGTTTAAATTCGAGAAAAGAATATAAAAATCTGAGATTATGGTGATCATTGGGTGTCCTCTGATTATTGATAACATACTGATAACTAGAATACCCAATTAAATTTAATTGGGAGGATACTACACAAGTACACATGTTGGTGTGCATCTGCAAACAAGTTTCTTGCACACCAGGTGCTGAGCAATTGTTCCAGTGGGCAGTGATTATTTGGCCTCATAGTCCATTCTTAGGAATAGATGAATACTGTTTGAGGGAGAAGAAGGAAAAGAATTGGTAAGCAATGGTCGTCTTTCTCACGTGTCAAAAAAAAAAACACCGTTAGAATGTTAGACGGTTATTTGGAAGGATACTAAAAGCGTACCAATTCTTGAAATATGAAGGACTATTAGTGCTCCATGTTAAAAGACAAGGATTAACTTTAATTTTTATCTCAAAGATAAGGGACAATTTTGATCCTTTACTCCAAAATATTGCATTACAAATCTTCCCCGTACTCATTCAGACCATTCTCCTCTGCTTATTACTCTATTCCATGATTATGGAAATAAGGCATCCAAGCCCTTCAAATTTGAAAAGATGTGGTGTCAACATCCAGAGTTGTTCAAAATAGTTGGAGGAACAATCCTAGCTTAGATAGAGTGACAAAAGAGGTAACAACGCACTCAAACAAACACGTGTTTGGAAATATTTTTCATAATAAGAAGAGGATACTTGCAAGCTAGGCATGAAGGTATCCAATCTTCTAACAATTACCCTTTCAACGAGTTCCTACATAACTTAGAGACTGACCTCAATAGTGAACTCAACGAAATTCTAAGTCTAGAAGATGACTTCTGAAAAATGAAATCGAGGATTAGTTGGGTTAGTGAAGGAGATGCGAATATACTAGGTTTTTTCATACATCTACCTTAAATAGAAGAAGAAGAAATAGGATTTTGTGTTTAAAGGATGTGGGTGGGGGCAATTGGATATATGACCAAAATACGATTAGAAGCAACATTATCTCTTATTTTAAGGATATTTTCACTTCTATTCATACGACTGCCCAACTTAGAGTTGCTGATAACACTAGGGAGCAAAACATTCTTACTCTTAGCGACTACAACCATCTCAAAACTCCATTAAACGACCCTGAAGTCCTAGTTGCCATTAAGTCTTTCAAGCCCTTCAAAGCCCCTGGCCCGGATGGTCTACACCCCTTCTTTTACCAGAAATATTGGCATATTGTTGTGCCCTCTGTCATTGAGTACTGTCAAAACGTGTTTAAATGTTACTATATTAGTCCGGAAATGAACAAAACTTATCTTAGTCTCATCCCTAAATGTGCCAATGCCTCAAATATAAAGAACTTTGGGCTATGCAACATCATGTATAAAATAATTACAAAAATTATTGTCAATAGAATCATGCCTTTATTAGACAAAATTATTAGTCCTAATCAAGCGAGCTTCCTAAAGAATAGGAAGGCGGCGGATAATGCAATTATTGTTCAGGAAGTTATAAGTCATTTTAAAAAGATGAAGAGTAAGAATGCTAACATGATCCTTAAAATTGATTTAGAAAAAGCATTCGACAGATTGGAGTGGTCATTCATTAGAGATACTCTTATATTTTTTTAACTTTCCTGACAATATGATCAAACTTATTTTATCTTGCATAAGCACTAGCTCCATCTCCATTTTAATTAATGGTTCGAGCACTGATTTTTTTAGCCCCTCCTGAGGAATAAGACAAGGGAATCCTATGTCCCCTTATATCTTTATTCTATGCATGGAAAGACTCTCTAGAAGCATCGATCGACAAGTATCCTGCGCTAATTGGTTTCCAATAAAAATAGGTAGAAGTGGACCAAAACTATCACACCTCTTCTTCGCAGATGACCTCACACTTATGGCAAGAGCAAATACCATACTCTTGTGGACTTCAATCAATCTTCTGGACAAAACATTAATTTTGCCAAGTCCAAAGTAATCTTCAGCTCCAACTGTAAGTCAGATGTTATCTCCAATCTCTCATCCATTTTATCAATCCAACACAATGATAACTTTGGGAAATATCTTGGTTTTCCCATTTTTTCACAAAAGACCTACTCATAGTGATTTTCAATTCATTATAGACAATTTGAACTCTAAACTTGCTGGTTAGAAGACGAATTTTTTGAATATCGCTGGTCGCACTAGTCTTGCTAAAGCTTCCCTATGTAGCATAGCGAATCATGTAATGCAATACATTAGCCTTCCTCGTAAAATAACCAACCAAATCAATAGGCTTCAGAGAAACTTTGTTTGAGGTACTACCAACACAAAAAAGAAACTTCATCTTGTGAGTTGGGATACCATTACAAAACATAAATACGAAGGAGGGCTTGGCATGCATAAGGCAGAAGTAAAAAATAGTGCCATGCATGCTAGCCTGGCATGAAGGCTTTTCAAGAATCATAAAACTCCATGGGATAATGTTTTATCATGAAATATTACGCTCCTAAGAGATGTCCTAGAGCTAATTCATCATCCACCTGGAAGTGTATTCTTAATGGATGGAAAACTTGTAACAAAGCTACCTCATGGGTCGTCAATAATGGCTGTTCAGTTAACTTTTAGCATGATATTTGGATACCTTTCCATAGTAACATTAGAAGTTGTATCCAAGGTCCTCTAAATCGAGACGAGGAAAATATAAAGATCAAGGACTTTTTCATTAATGGAGTTTGGGATTTTCATAGGTTATTCTTCTCCTTACCCCAGCCCCTCATTTTTTCTATACAAAATACTTATGTCCCCAACACGAGCTCCATTGATGATAAAATCGTGTGACGTCTAACTTCAGATGATCTATTCACAACAAAATTTGCTTACACATTCTTGGACTCCAACGAGGATAGCTCTGTTCACAACAGTAACACAAACTTCAATTGGATTTGGAAAATTAAGACTCCAAATAAGATTAAGTTCTTCATTTGGCTCCTCCACCACAACAGATTACCTACTAACCAATATCTTAACCTTATTGGCATGAATATGTCTCCCGTTTGCACATTCTGCGAGACAGCAAATGAAACCATCAACCATATTATTTTTTATTGTTGTAATGTAAAGGTGTTTTGGAATACAATTATCCAGGAATAGCTCTAATTAATCCCACTCTACTCAACAATATCGTCTTTTCTTAACATCACTTCACTATAGAAACCATCATTTTTTTAGACAAATGCTACTATTATACCGAGATTTGACTATAGTTTGAAAGTGAATATTATATATATAAATTGAATTATGTAATTTTAAATATCGAAGCTAAATTTTAAGGAAAATGATAGATTATGAAAATCTATCTTTTGACCATACATTTATATTTTCCCCAGAAATAAATAGAATCAACTTATAATAAATAAGCCTAGTAGTTGAGAAGAAGAAAAATCCTAGTATTAAAATTGAAAGCACAAATCCTAGCAATAAAATCAAAAACTTCAACGATGAAAAATCACCAACAAAAGAACAAATCAACACTTCCCAATCCAATTATCAAAGGTATCATCCACTTTTCTTTCTTCTATGTGTTTTGATTTCTTAACGATAGTGAGTCAATTTGAGTAAAAAACTCGATGAGTATTGCTGATCTAGATCATGTAAGTTTATGATGTACCAATTGAGTTTATTTGTTGAAGTTTGTTGTTGATTGAATTTAGATTCTATATTTATTTATTTATATATAATAATATGCATCCGTACAAGCTAAGGGGTTACAAATTCTACTTTGTGTGTTTTGTGCGATGACCAAAAGGTGTTTTTGTGTTGTTCAATTTACTTTATTTGTTAAAAATGTTTTAGACCTAGGGGTGTGTTTGGTAGTAAGAATCTAGAAGATGTTTTTCCAAAATTAAAATATTTTATTTACTTATTTTCTAGAATTTGATAAGTAAGCAAATGATATTTATCTCAGGTAAATTGTTTTGTAATATAGAAAAACATTACAAGGATAGGAAAGGGAGCATTTGATGGGCGAGAATTAAAAAATAAACTTGGAATGAAAGTTGTTCCTTGCTTTCATTAGGAAAATAGTCTCTCATTTAAAATAATTTTTTTTAGAGAAAATTTTTTAACCAACCAATGATGGAATTGAAAAATCTATTTGTATAAAAGGAGAAGAAAAAATGACACATGTCAATGATGTTTGCGTAATCAAGACACAACTTCCGATGCAAGTGTCTACGATCGTACAATAGTTTAGTAACCCAACCAAGGGTTGGGGTCGAGTCTCAAGGGAGTGGGCGTGAGAATTAGTGGTTAAGGGCAAAAGTGCTAAAGCTAATCGTAGCTAAAGACTTTGGCGAATGAAAACATAACAAATTAAAAAGGGTGACGCAAGCGTCAAGTATCAAATGGGGATTTGTAAGCAAGAAACAACTAAAACAGTGAAAATAAGGAAAATTACAAGTATAGAAACGGGATTCTTGGGATGTGATAGGAATACGGGATAGACTAAATCATTGGGTACATGCTTTTGATAGTAAATTCATTGAGTATTTGAGACTAGGCTAGACTTTAAGGGGGATAAGCTCTCTCTCGAGCAACTTACCCCATTTCAAATGCGTTCCTTTCGGACACCCACTTATCGCATGAAGAACAACCTTTGCCTTAACCTACTCACTCTCTCGAGCTGAGTGTGTGGACATCGGACTAGCGTTCACTCTCTCGAGCTGAACCTCATGTAGTTTGTCACGACCCGAGCCTACACTCTGGACGTGGCCGGCACTCGAAGACCATTGTTGGTCCCCAAGCGAACCCTTATCCTGGCTGACTACCAGCGGAAAACTGATCCAAGCATACAAAGCTTAAAAACTGAAATAAAAGTTCATAAAACTTAAATACAAAATTTAAGTCCAAAGAAAACTCTGTATAATAAAATATATACAACTCGCCATAAAAATACAACTTTAGTCTTTAAAACATTTAATAAAATAAATCATACAGACTTCTCAAGTATATAGACTATCTATGAAGCCTCTAGCTGATAAGGATAGAAGTCGGGACAAGATCCACGACATCCTGACTAAACTGAAAAGTAAATGAAATCCTCCGGAAACAAGGAGGCTCACCATATATAGCTAACTCGAACTTCTGGATGTATCAATGAAGCTCCTGTTGATGACCTTGAATACATATGTCTGCATCATAAGAAGATGCAGGCCAAATGGCTCAGTACGTGGAATGTACGAGCATGTAAGGGGAATTCTAAAGCATAACATAAGCTTGAAAAGAATCTGAATGAAACTGAAGAACTTACTTGACTTAACTCAACATAACTGAACTCATTTCATTATAAAGCAGTTTAAAACAAGTGCAATATAAAGAAAAACTGTTGAAAACATGGTGTCAATTCATAATCATAATATCATAAAAAGACAAACCATGCTCCCTCTCAAAGTCTACTTGTGCAATTCATGAATGAAGTCCTATACCCCCATTCACACTAAGCAGAACCCCTTGAGGAACTATGCTACTACTGCTGTGGGAGTTTCTCTAACCGACAACCATCACTTAAGAACTATAGTGATGATACATCGCTTTACCTCACGCTGCCGAGGTCCATCTTATACCTTGCCGTGATATGTGAACCTAACTCACTAAGTGGATCCACTAGTCTATGCGAAAAGGATTCATCTAAAAAGTATGACCCTTTTCTACCCATGATGGCTACATGGTTTATGGAGACTTGAGTTAATATGAACTCGCATCCCCTTATCGGTGCTCAATACTACTCCCAAAAATATAATTGGTTCTTTATGTTTAAAAACATACTTCTTCTGTGATTTGAGATTAGTGCTCAAAAACTTAGCTCAAAGGCTATCTTGGAAATCTTAGTTTCCCTGCTTGCTTCATTTAGAAAGCTATTTCTCTTTTCTGAAAACTAGCCCGAAGGCTCTTTGAAAATCGAGGTTTCCTTTCTTGTTTAAATGTGAAAACATTTTAAACTCTTTGGGAATACATAGTCCCCATATACTTTTGAAGAAAGAACTTCAAACTTTACCTTTTACTCTTTGCTTAACTTCAAACTTAAGTCTTAAAACAAGTTAAAACGTTTGTAAAAGACTTATGGAAACTTGAAATGAACTTCTCTTACTTGACTTTTGACTTTGATCGTAACTCTTGCTTGAATTGACTCTTAAATGATCCTTGAATTGAATTATGGATTCAAGGATTATGATTTGTGTTTGGAAAGATCTCTTGATGTTTAGGAATGATTTCGAATAGCTAAACTTGAGAAAAGTTACGAAATCACCGTCTTGGAACATGTCCACGACGCGGAGATGGTTCTAAATAAATAATTGCGAAATTTAATTTTGAGACAGAGGAGTCCGCGTCCTGTCTGCAACGCGGAGACAATTTTTTTGCTCACTGGGAGAGCAAGTCCGTGACACGGACTTTTGTGCCAGATCGCACTCGACTTTCTCCTTCTTAGTTTCCCTGCCCCAATTCGCCTAAATTCGATTCTTTTTCTCAATCTCTCTTTAGATTTAGATACCCAGCACATGTACACTAGAATCTAACTCTAACCACTCTATAAATCGACACATTAATCTCAAGAACACCTCAATCTTAACCCAATTCAAGAATGAAAGAAAATTCATGAATACATAACAAGAACATCAAAGCTTCAACTTTTAGAACGAATTTAAAGCTGAAATTAACATGATTGACGTGTGGGTGGACAAACCCAACACTATGGAAGCTTACATACCTGAAAGAATTATCCTCTTGAAGCAACTTGAAGGAAAACCTTTGAAGAAGAACCCTAGCCTTAGCTTTTCTTGATTTTCTTGAGCGTAGAATTTTTGGAGTGGAAGATAGGGTTTTGATTTAAGAAAAACTGATTTTCTACACGTATAGGGCAATTTAGATGACCTCCTAAGGGTTTTTAGGACTAAAATACCCTTAAAGAAATAAATAAAATGAGCTGGGAGTCGGAATAATTTTCCACCAGGCAGTGAGGTCTGTATTGGCTCCGCGTCACGGAGCTATCGCGGAGCTGCTGCCAGGTTTGCGCAACATTAGTAAATGCATCATAATTTTTTACTCAGAGTTCGGAATTGAGCAAACTCGGTGGCGTTGGAAAGAGAACTAGAAGGGATTTAATTTAATACCTGATAGCTCACCTAACTCATCTTGTACTAGGAGTTATGGTCGTTTGAAGTTGACCCAAAACTGAAGAAAAACTAGGAATGACTTGAATGCTTTTTTTCTTAAGTCTTCTTGAAACTTAAGGTGCTACCTCTAGTGACCTTAATACTCAAGAAATTTTAAATTTCTTGCAAAAATCTCACTCACTACGAAGGACGGTTCGAGTCTTAGCTCAAAAATTTTCTAGGGTGTTGCACGACCGACTCACACTGGCCATCAATTTAGTGGTCTTAGATTTACGATCTCTCTCTCGAGCAAGCCAAAACACATAAATAAACTTTGTATTTGCAAATACAAATTCATTAAATTCATCCAAAACCACTAAATGAAATCACATTTAAACTACAAATAGACTATCAGCAAGCAAGACCCAACAACTAATCTAACCCATATTCACAAAATCACACCCCAAGAATTGAGGTTTTAACTACGCAAGTAAAAGAGATAAAGACGTATACCAATATTAGTTTCCATCAATGTGTATGCAAGATTAAGTCTTAAAACAAGCCAATAGTGGAGAACCCAAGAGACCCAAGGCCAATTCCTTGAATTTGAAACTCTTCGAAAGCTACAAGTTCTTCAAGACCCTCTCCAAAACTTAGAGAGAATATCTCCAAAACTCTGTCTCAAACTTAATAATCTAAAAACTAGACAAAATAAGGTAACATTCGCTACCAAGAATAAAATTGAACTAGTATTTATAGTTTTAAGAAAATGTGCTCCGAAGGATCTTTCGGTGACGTTAGTGGGAATCACCGATGCATTCGGCGATCCGCCCTTTGGTCTACTTCGTCGCCTTTCATCATTTTCCTTCAACATCTTTGTGTCCTAGATAATTAGATGATGTAGCACTGCTTCGCGGAGTCGCTCGACGATACGCCGATTGCTCTTTTTCACCGTCGATTTGCTCCTTTCCTTCAGGGCTCAGCACACTGGAACAAAAGGCAAATATGCGATCTATTGGCGATTCGCCGAATGGGTTCGGCGATTCGTAGATCTTCATTTCTTTATTCTTTTAGCTTCTTTTTCTCCTCTTTGCTCGATAGTGTCCGTGCTTTCCCTCAAACTTCAAATACCTGAAACTTAAAGGTTTTCATCAGATATCGAGATAAAACATGCATTTGAGGACACTAATTTCATCAAAATATAACCCTAAATGAGTCCAAATCGTAGACTCATCAACACCCCCAACTTAAACTTTTGCTTGTCCTTAAGCAACTCAAGTTCAGTCGTTCAAAAAGGGTGTCTTAAACAATGCTACACAAGACTCGATCATGAATGCACACAATAAGACTCAATTTACTTATGCAAAAATCAATTGTGCACTCAAAGATTCAAGTAGTGACTCACCAATATCAAAGAATCTCATGCTCATAATACTTGCCTCAAATGCAAGTTCAAGCTCAACTAAAGTGTTTGAATGCCCTCACAGAAAGAATGATTCCATAATCGCTCATAATGACTTAATTATCTAAAGTTCAGGAATCAGATGCAACGCTCACACTCACAAAGATGAAAACAATACATGCTTTCACCCATAGATTTTCCCGTATTTTCCAATTGACATTTGTTTCAGCTTTCTCAAGATCAAAAAGGTCTTTTCAAGGCTTGTAATGGGGCTGAGTGCAGAGGTATGGTCATTTAGGCTTAGTGGCTTTCATCCTCATGAATTATGGTGCTCAAAATACTTCCTTCCCTTTTCCTTCATCATTTTCTTTAGTGCTCATAAGTCATCCTATTATTCACTTTCCCATAGTATGTTGGAAACCCCCTTTTCTTTTTTTTTTTTTTTTTTTTTTTTTTTTTTTTTT
>JAJOOH010073054.1:0-16665 GCA_029582605.1 Solanum gracilifrons | reverse complement strand
ATTTTTGCTTTCAATAAGTAAATTATAAAGAAATTTTAATGAAAATATGTATAAGATCTTTAAAATTGTTTATAAAAATAATATATTAACTATTAAGTATGTATATTAATAAAATATATGTATATAATTCATCGGTTGGGTTCGGTTATTTCTTCAGTTTTTTTCGAATAAAACCATAACCAAACCAAATACTATCGGTTTTCAAAAATCTAAAACCAAACCAAACCAAACCCAAATAAAATCGGTTTTATTTTATCGGTTTGGTTTGGTTTTTCAGTTTGGATCGGTTTTTATCCAAACCGTGAACACCCCTAACTAGGAGTATGGAGTCGCCTTTAATTTGTTAGAGAGTGTTTTTATCCTCTAACAAAAGATTAATTTGTGGTCTTAATTCAAATTAGTCTACAAAACACCAGATGGAAATAAAAAATAAAGATTAGCTTATAATAGAGACTGAAATACTTTCAATGATCTCCATGTTATTTTATGCTCTCAATATACGGTGGCACTTCAAAACTTTGTTTCAACGGCAAATCAATCACATGAAGGGTGAGAATAGGGTTTAAATGTTCCCATTTTTTAAGCTTCATTGGATAATATAAAATCTTGGAAATTCTCTTGTTGGCTAGATGCGTGATCGAGTTATGGATCACCCAAATGTTCATTGATGTAGCTAGATCATAGGTGCCACAGAATATAAATAGATATTGAGGAGATCACACTGACAAACATTATCACATTGCCAAATACAATATTATAATTCTAGTTCTACTTGCTTCGTTTCAAAATAGTAGTTCAAAATTAAATTAGATTAAATTAATTCACTATTGCAAATTCAAATTTGAAATATTAGTTACCGTTCTTCTCATATAATCATACAAAAAATATATTAGTTAATATTATGTTATGAAACTCATAACATACAACTTGTGTTACGATACTCATAACATACAAGGAAGTGGTCCTAGAAGGTGAAAATTATGATGGATAGGGCAAAATATAGAGCCATGCATTCATCGAAACGTGTCTACAGAGGACGTACGTTAGTGAATGCAAGAAATTACCACTCACACTACCAGCAGTAGAATTGATTGGGATCAGATAGAGAGAAATTTAAGATTTCTAGTCAGAGTGATTTTACAATACATAATTGTATACGCATGCAGTGGTGGAGTCAAAATTTTCAACAAGAGGATTCAAAATCTAAAAAAATAGACACACAAAATAGTTTGAACGGAAAATAATAATTTAAATTGAACACTTAAAATCAATTCTACCTAAAGCTTCCTTTATTTGGAAGAATGGGACATTGACATTATCATGAAAAAAGTATGAAATAAACTGGTCTCAAAGATGTGTTCGATCGATCGAACCCACAAAATGATTGTTAAAAAGACTGGGACTTGTGTGTCACGAAGTTTGTGATGACACGTGTCCCAATGAAATGGAAGAAAAGGATAAAAAATAGACAGATATATATATGTACATTATCTTGCCCACAACTAGCTATTATCTATCTCTGCGTTAGATTTAACCAATCACAATTCGTCTCTCACTCAAATATCATGTACTTGTCCTGCATAGTTCAGTGGTAGTCTTTCTCCAACCAAATTCCAAATGTAATAAAATTTTGAGTAAATTTTAGAAATAGCAAAGATAAAAATTATATTAGCGCTATATAGCTATAAATATGCTATTTGTGCTTCATAGCTAAATTATGTTTGCTATGGAGCATTTGATTTGTATAAATTGGTGTCCGTGTTTATGAAATTTGCATTTGAATATGTATATGTTCTTTGTGTTAGGCAAGAAGTGGCGATCGAGATTAGGAGAGAGAAGAGAGAGGTGAGTGAGAGAGGGCAGATAGTGGAGAGAGGTCAATTGTATATGTATATTGGTTAGATAATTGTATATATGTAACTACTATGTATATGTATCAATGATTGTGTTTGCATATATGCATAAAATTTGAATTTGTATACAATTGAATCGAGTTAAAACATTTGTATTTGTATATCAAATCTCTCTCTCGCTTTATACAAATACAATTTATACATTGTATTTGTATAATTTGTGTTTGTATAAAGCGAGAGAGATACAGAAAGACAAAAGAAAATTGGGCAGGAGAAAATTTGTATTTGTATAATTATAAGTGTATAGGACGGAGAAATATGTATTTGTATTTGTATGTACAGTCTCTCTTGTTTTATACAAACACAAACACAATTTATACATTTGTGTCTGTGTAAAGTGAGAGAGGTAAGGGAGAAAATGAGAATGACGAGCGAGATTCAGGGGAGAGAAGCGAATGACAAAAAATTTGCTACGAATTAAAATTAAATGAAATGATTATTATAGCATTTATTTTAAATTAATAGATTTCTATGATGCACTCCCTGAAATTTATGATATTTATATCTGATATCAGTAAAACTGCATTATGTAACGTCGAGACATTTGTTGATAACTAGTACTCCTAGACCATTGACGTTAAGAAAACATTTTACAGTCAGATATTGATTAATAAATGATGACCCATTCCTAGATACTCATACTCCATCCATGGTTCCATTTCACTTGTTTGTGTTTGACTTGACACATTTTAAAAAAAGGACTTTTTTAATTTTTAAAAAAATGATCTACTTTTATTTTTAATATGTTTAAAAAAGAATAACATTTTTCCCTTTCCAACAACACTTTAATTTCAGCTTTTCACGCGATATGTTTAAGTCCACAAGATTAAAAAACATTCTCATATATTTGACATAACTTTAATTTAGGATCACAAGATTCAAAAGTCTTCTTTATTTTTTTAAATTACGCGTTAAGTCAAACTAGGTCATTCTTTTTAAAAAGGAAAGAGTAATAAATAAAATAACAATTTTAATATATCATATCTAATTATTATATGTCACCTCACTCATTGAATTAAGAATAGATTAGAAATAACTAATACTTAATAATAAAGATAAAATAGATATAAAGTGATGAATTATAATTTGATTTTTTAAAATTAAACAAGTATAAATACTATATACCTATTTTTAATATATTAAACAAATAAAAATAAACAGACAAAATATAACCAAAGTAGTTCATCGAATAAACCAAAAGATGAAACCACGTGCCCAACAAGCTAGGAGTATTCAAGGGAGTGCAGGTGGTCCGGGTAGTAGGAAAGCTCTTCCCCAACAAGTGTGGAATATTCAACGAATGGAGGGTGGTCCGGGTAAATAGAAAAGCTATGAGGATTTTTCTCCTCGAATAACTTTTGTAATTAAGTAGGCGTTTCGATATAAGATTTTATTTTTTAATTTGAAATTATAAGGTGAAATTATGTTTGGATATGTGATTTTATTTCATAATTTCAAATTGAGATAAAATCTTAAATTCTTCAAAAAGTTTGATTTAAAAATTTCAAATCACAATTTCACAATTTACAAGTTTATATTTTGTAAAATAAAATTACCTTTTTTAATCTATCAACTATTTATTCATATGTAAATAAAATTTATAGTTGATATTGTTACTCTTACCAATTTCCATTTCCACCACATGGTAACTTTAAATTACACCCCTAATATTTTCAATCGTTTTAAATAGTTACTGCTTAGAATATTTATTAATTGTTTATAATGAAGTCAGAGCATATCTAAGGGGGGGTCACCGGATCCACCTGAACCCATGATCCCCTCTCGATATCATATATAGTAGTGTTATATTTTTAAAAAATATTGAAATATAGAGTATCACATAATGCGATTATGACTGGGTGCACCTCTCTCAGCGAGGTTAGAAATTTGAATTTTATTTTTCTTTCTAAAATTAGATAACACTTCTCTAAGTGGTAATTGGTAGCACTTGTTGCATTTTGATTAATTCAACATATATATTATATATATATTTATTTATTTATTTTAGACCTATAATTTTAAAATTTTAACAATTTCAGTAGGAAAAATCTATACGTCAAACTGATCTAATATATGTCATAGATCAACCTTCTTATAATAGTGCTCCCATCATCTCAAAATCCTGGATACACCTCTGAATGAAGTTATCTCATTTCCATCACATGAACTCTATTTAGTAATTCTTGATTGAAAAATTATTTTTTTGGTAGGTAAATACTATATTATTGATGTTGGTGTTCAAAACACGAAAGGATTCTTAGATCCATACAAAGGACCACAATATCATTTGCAGGATTACAGAGAAAGTGTGATAAGAGCCTCAAAACGCTAAAGAAATTGTTTGACTTCAGGCATTCATCTCTGTGTAATGTGATTAAACGAACTTTTGAAGTTTGAAAAAATATATCCAGAATACTGAACAAGTCATGAACTATAATGATATTCACACACAAGTGACAATTATCATAGCTTGTGCAGTGTTACATAATATTTTTGTGAGAATATCAAAGGAGTGATGAAATATTCACGGAATATGAACATGCTTTATATATATAGTTACTAATTATATTGACCAATAGTTCAAAATAACAATGTTGGTTCTTCTTGTTCATTTGATCGAGAAATGCATGCTCAATGTGAGGAGTTCGTCTATACTAATGTGGGAGGATTATATTATAGAATAGTACACTACAACTCATGTTCAATTTTACTTTTTTATTGAACTAAAATTCAATCAATAAATATGGTATTTAAAAAATAAATAAAAAATTGTGATAGTGTATAATACTTTTCTTATAGGCTTTTGCTTATTTGGTAAAATTGAGATAATTTTGATTGTTTTCATAACTTATAACATTTTAGAGTTTATAAGAAAAAAAATACACCAACATGGATTGTGGTGCACTTGTGTGAGTGCTTCATTTTTAATCAGAGGTCTCGGGTTCGAATTGTCACTCCCCGAGACTACCCCCGAGAGGCGGACACGGGACCTAGGACCACAAGTGATCCCAAGCTAACCCTGCTGACATGATCATGAACATACTAAAGATAATAAACTGATGCGGAAGATAAATCATAAATAAAAAATGAAAAGATGGGGAATACCCATATACTATAACTGAGATGAATGAAAACTGATGAGTTTAATAGAAAGAAAATATTAACTCTATACTAAGTTGAATCTAACTATGTCTGAAAATAGCCTCTAACTGACTAGAAATGTTGGGACAGGCCCCAGCTAACTCTAGCAAAACTGAAACTAAATGACTAAAAATACTGAAAAGAAACTCATGACTATTGTCCTTGGAGAGTGAGGACTCACCACTGATTCTGCTAAACTAGAGATCGGAAACCGATCTAAGCGTGATCTGGATGCTGAGAACCTGAACCTACATCACGAGAAGATGTAGCGTAGAGTATGCGTCAGTACTTGAAAGGTACTGAGCATGCATGATAAAATAAAGCTGAAATAACATACAACTGAACAAAGCAGATAAGCAATGACATAATCTGAACATGATATAGATACTGAATGATGAGATAACTGAATGCAGTGACCAATTTATAACATGCTGAAACTGAATACTAGATATATTGATAAATGGTCAATGCAATAGAATCTGACTGACCTGTGGGAGCTACTAATAACCGATAGTAAAATCACATGAGCTAAATATGGAATCTGATGTAATCGAGAGGACCCAATATACCCTGCCAGATGTATAGAGGCATGTTGGCGTGATCACTAAAATGATGCCTACAGAGGGGACTTACAACCTACGTGGCTAGTAGTTCTGGGACTATTTGGGTACGTTGAACCCTAGTCCAACTCGGTATTATGCTACTCCCAATGGATTAAGTAATTAACACATTATGACAGAATTTCTGTAAGTTACTGCATAGCTCGAACTGAACATGCAAACTGAAAATGCAACAATTAAACTAATATTGATGCATTAATAACTGAGGCATGTATAACTGAATAACTGAAATATATGACCTAGCATGTGTAATTCAAGAACTAAAGAAATATATAGCTAGGCTTCTAAAATTCATGCAATAAACTGAATATTAACATACTAATCTGATTTGGATCATTCTAACAGCTAAGAACCCAATAATTCTAACATTCAAGAAACCCTAGGTCTAGTCATAATAAGGGAATCTAGAAACTGACTGAAAACTAGGGACCTAATGGGTGAAAGGAACCCACTAGTTAAATTCCACATATCTAGTGACGAATTCCACGGAGAAATCTTTCGATTTCGGGGCTGGAACTGATGGAATGTTGTTGCGTTCTTGAACTAGGGTTCTTGACCTTTTTCTCCTCTCTTGCTTCTAATTTTCTATGTTTTGATTAATGACTTGACTTAGGTAAGTTCTAGTTATGTTTCTAGGCTTAAACTGACTAAAACCTCATGATTTAGGGTCTGAACGACGTATCTTAGGCGTCCAACGAAATAGGAAAAGACCAAAAGACCCCTGAATTAACTGCTGTCGGAGTGACCTACGGATTGGACCTACGGGCCGTAGCTCAATCTACGGTCCGTGGATTGGGGTCGTAGGTCGAGTCTGCTCGACAAGGCTTCACTAAAACGAGTATAACTTTTTACTCGGAGGTCGGATTTTAACAAACTCAGTGGCGTTGGAAAGAGGAATCAATTATCTATCATACCATAGGTCATGGCACACCTAATTCATTTTGTTCTAGAAGTTATGACCATTTTAAGTTGATCCAATCAATAATTTTCCTCTAACTCGTTGCTGACCCTCATTTACGGTCAGACCTATGGACTGTGTATCGAACGACGGTCTATGCTAGTCGACCGTAGTTCATGTCAGAGGCTGGGTAAATGAGTCTTCATCCACGGACATAGATCACGGACCGTGGTCTGACCTACGGACCATAGGTCTGTCCGTGGGTTGAAACTTAGCCGATTTTCTGAGTTGGGTTTTTGGGAGGGGTTGCAGTGGTGAACCACGGACCACAGCACGGGTCGAGGTCAGACTACGATCCGTAGGTGGCAACCGTAGGTTGCACCTGGAACTTCTAAAAATCTGCATTTTGGTCTATCTAAGATACAGGGTGTTACATTATCTCCCCTTGAGAACATTCGTCCTCGAATGAAGACTAAACTAGCTGAAATAGAGGGAAAGGGCTGCATTCCCTACCACTAAACACTGAGAACTGAATTTCTAACTGAACTGAGTTCTAAGAACATGCAAATAGGCTGAAAATGCAACTACAAACTAAAGTAACATGATTCTAAGACTGACTTTACGCATGAATGAATGAAAAGCTGAAGAGGAACTATTACCTCAAGCTGGAGTGGAATCAGAAGGAAAGATGTGATCAAGAATCTCAACTGGTACATCTTCGTAAGAAAGGCTATCTTTTACAGCCACAACCTCTAATGGCACTACGGATGCTGGATCACCCACACACTTTTTCAAAAGTGAAATGTGAAAGACTGGATGCACTGCTGCTAAATCTGCTGGCAACTTTAACTCATAAGCCACTTTACCAATCCTTTTCAAGATCCGGTAAGGGCCTACATATCTGGGACTGAGCTTCTCTTTCTTGCCAAATCTCATCACCCCCTTCATAGGTGACACTTACAGGAAAACCCAATCATCAACTTGGAACTCTAGTTCCTTTTTTCTCACATCTGCATAAGACTTCTGGCGACTCTGGGCAGTCTTAAGTCTATCTCTAATGAGTTGCACTTTCTCCATAACATCAAGGACTGAATCTGGTCCTATCAAGGCTGCTTCACCTACTTCAAACCAACCAACTGGAGATCTACATCTACACCTATATAATGCCTTAAAATAGTCCATCTGAATGCTGGAATGGTAACTATTATTGTAGGTGAACTCAATGAGAGAAAGGTGATCATCCCAACTCCCTTTAAAATCGATCACATAAGCTCTCAGCATGTCCTCTAAGGTCTGAATGGTACGCTCTTCCTGGCCATCCGTCTGCGGATGAAATGTTGTGCTAAGATTAACCTGAGTACCAAGACCCTTCTGAAAGGACTTCCAGAAATGAGAGGTAAACTGAGGACCTCTATCTGAAATGATAGACAAAGGAACCCCATGCAGCCTCACAATCTCATTAATGTAAAGCTTCGCATAATCCTCGGCCGAATCTGTCGTCCTGACCGCCAAAAAGCGAGAAGGCTTAGTAACCCTATCAACAATCACCCAAATGGAGTCATGCTGCCTGCGAGTACGAGGTGAACCTGTGATGAAGTCCATGTTGATCACTTCCCACTTCCAAGTAGGAATGTCAATCTCTTGAGTCATGCCTCCTGGTTTCTGATGTTCTACCTTGACTTGCTGGCAATTGAGGCACTTAGCCACAAAGTCTGCTATATCTCTTTTCATACCATTCCACCAATAAACTTCCAGCAGATCACGATACATCTTAGTGACACCTGGGTGAATAAAATATCTGGAGTTATGGGCCTCTGCAAGAATATGTTGTTTCAACTCGCCCACATTAGGAACACATAATCGACCCTAGTAGCGAAGCACACCATCTCTCCCTTGGGAGAAAACCTCCACTCTCTGATTGTGGACTGCACCCTTAAGTTCAAGCAAGATTGGATCACTGTCTT
Source organism: Solanum gracilifrons (assembly GCA_029582605.1). NCBI lineage: Eukaryota > Viridiplantae > Streptophyta > Magnoliopsida > Solanales > Solanaceae > Solanum > Solanum gracilifrons. The sequence goes on along the minus strand of JAJOOH010073054.1, from coordinate 8,129 downwards.
GCTTTTCCTTAACCTCTACTACCAAAGAAGATTGTGCCCCATTTTGAACCGTTACACCACCATCTAATATGCTCATAAGACGAACTCCTAGGCAAGCAAGTATGTTAACATCCTTTGCTAGCTCTCTTCTTTCTTCCTCAATATGTGTTACACTACCCATGGATAATCTGCTAAGAGCATCATCTGCTACTACATTCGCCTTACCCGGATGATAATGCACGCTCATATCACAATTTTTGAGGAACTTAAGCCACCTTCTTTGGCTAAGATTAAACTCTTTCTGGGTGAATACATACTAGAGGCTCTTATGGTCTGTGAACACATGTACATGAACACCATACAAGTAGTGTCTCCAAATCTTGAGTGCAAACACCACTGCTGTAAACTCGAAGTCATGAGTCGGATAATTCTTCTCTTGTAGCTTAAGCTGTCTAGAAGCATAAGCTATAACCTTACCTCGCTGCATCAATACAAAATTTAGGCCGACCCTGGATGCTTCACAATAGATCACATAACCATCTGAACCCTCTGGTAGAGTCAAGACAGGAGTTGTAGTCAACCAAGTTTTCAGTTCTGTGAAGCTTTTCTCACAATTATCTGACCACTGAAACTTCACCTTTTTCTAAGTCAACTTAGTCAATGGAGAGGCTATGGATGAAAATCCTTCCACAAACCTTCTGTAATAGCCCGCTAGACCCAAGAAACTTCTGATATCTGTAGCAGAGGTAGGTCTGGGCCATTGTTTTACTGCTTTTATCTTCTGGGAATCTACTCGAATTCCTTCACTAGACACAATATGCCCAAGGAAGGCAACTGATTGTAACCAAAACTCGCACTTGTTAAATTTTGCAAATAACTGGCGATCTTTGAGAGTTTGCAGAACAACTCTCAAATGAATCACATGTTCTTCCTCATTCCTAGAGTAAATGAGGATATCATCAATAAAGATGACAACAAACAAGTCTAATTACTCCTTGAACACTCTGTTCATCAAATCCATGAAAACTGCATGAGCATTGGTTAGTCCAAATGACATAACTACAAATTCGTAATAACCATACTGAGTTCTGAAGGCTGTCTTTGGAATGTCACTATCTCTGACTCTAAGTTGATGATAACCTGATCTGAGGTCTATCTTTGAGAAATGACTAGCACCCTGAAGTTGGTTGAACAAGTCATTAATCTTGGGGATGAGATATTTATTCTTGATTGTGACTTTGTTCAACTGCCTATAGTCAATGCACATTCTGAGAGAACCATCTTTCTTTTTTACGAACAACACTGGTGCACCCCATGGTGAAATACTAGGTCTGATGAATTCTTTATCTAGAAGGTCTTTCAACTTCTCTTTCAATTCCTTAAGCTCAGCTGGAGCCATTCTGTAAGGAAGAATAGAGATAGGCTGGATATCTGGAAGGAGATCAATTCCAAAGTCGATTTCCCTTTCGGGAGGAACTCTGGGAAGATCATTTGGAAACACTTTTGGAAACTCATTGACTATAGGGACTGATTCAAGAGTTGGGGATTCAGAACTAGAATCCTTAACCCGAACTAGATGATAGAGATAACCCTTAGAGATTATCTTTCTGGCCTTAAGGTAAGAAATGAATTGACTCATAGGCGCTAAGCTACTACCCTTCCATTCTAAGATTAGTTCATTCGGAAACTGAAAATGAACAATCCTAGTTCTACAATCGACTGAGGCATAACAAGAATGTAAACAATCCATGCCTAGAATGACATCGAAGTCTACCATTTCTAACTATACAAGATTTGCTGAGGTGACTTTCTGAGAGACTGTGACAGGGCAATTTCTGTATACCCGTCTAGCTATAACTAGGTCAACGACTGGAGTAGAGACTGAGAAGGGTTCTGAAAGAATATCTGGGCTAACACTGAATTGGACTACTCTGTAAGGAGTTACAAAAGATAAAGTAACCCCTGGATCTAACAATGCACATCAAGATCAAACACTCGTAACGTACTAGTGACTACATCAGGAGAATCTTCCTGATCTTGACAAGCCTGAAGAGCATAGAGCCTGTTTTGACGTTATCCGCCACCTGTACCAGATGAGTTACCTTGCTGAGTCGGGCGACCTGCTAGTGCTGCTGAAGTTTTAGACTGAGCTTTACCATTATTTCCTCATTGACCCTGTCTAGAAGGACAATCCTTCAATCTATGACTAGACTGACCACACCAAAAACATCCTTTCTTACCTGCAAGACACTCGCCCGGATGGTTCTTACTACATTTCGGGTAAGTTGGGTAAGTTTTGGTGCCTGAAACACTACCTTGAGACTTAGAGCCTAACACCCTACCTTTCTGATCGTTACGGAGCCTGGGGGATGGAATACTAGCTGATGAAGGGGCTGGAGTCGAAGACTTCTGCTGAAACTGCGAACGATTTCCACCACCCAATTTCTGTTGGGTATACTCGTAGTTACCCGTTCTTGCTTTCTTAGTCTCCTTAGCATGTTCCCTAAGCTTATCACCCTCAACCTGCTGAGCATGGGTCATGAGCCTAGAGATGTTCGCGTCTCCTAACAACATAACATTCCTGCACTCTGTTTTCACTAAGTCTGACACCCCATAAAGAAACTTATTCATCTGAGCCATGGAGTCAGCAACCATGTGAGGAGAATACCTGGAGAGTTGGTTAAACTTGAGCCCATACTCTTTGACAGTCATGTTACCCTGCCTTACGTTCATAAATTCCTGGCCCTTGCTTCTCTCAACTCTATGGGGAAAAACCTATCCAAAAAGGTTTCGCTGAAACAATCCCAAGTAATAGGAGCTGCATTTGTACCCATGTTCTCCTTCCACTGAGTGTACCAGCTATGAGCCACATCCTTAAATCAGTAAGATGTTAACTCACCCCGATCATTCCCAGTAACCTGCATCACTTCAAAGATCTTCTTGACCTCATCAATGAAGTTTAGGGGATGTTCTCCAACTTGCGATCATAAGAACTTTGGCGGATTCATCCTAACAAAGTCTCGCACCTTGGCTGTAGTTGACCCAACATTGGCATTTACCGGAACTGGAGCCCGCTGATTGTTTTGGTAGGCCAAACTCTGAGCCAACATTTGAATAGTGATCCTGAATTCTGCATTCGACACTTCTTAATCAGGGACTGGATAAGCTGCGTAAGTTTTTCACACCCCGAGACTACCCCCAAGACGCAAACACGGGACCCAGGACCACAAGTGATCCCAAGTTAACCCTACTGGCATGATCATGAGCATACTAAAGATAATAAACTGATGTAGAAGCTAAATCATAAATAAAAATGAAAAAATGGGGAATACCTGTAAACTATAACTTAGATGAATAAAAACTGATGAGTTTAATGCAAAGAAAATATTAACTCCATTATAAGCTGAATCTAACTATGTCTGAAAATAGCCTCTAACTGATTAGAAATGTTGGGACAGGCCCCAGCTAAGTCAACAAAACTGAAACTAAAGGACTAAAAATACAGAAAAGAAACTCATGACTATTGTCCTCGGAAAGTGAGGACTCACCACTGATTCTGTTGAACTGGAGATCGGGAACTGATCTATGCGTGATCTGGATGCTGAGAACCTGAACCTACATCACGAGAAGAGGTAGCGCAGAGTACGCGTCAGTACTTAAAAGATACTGAGCATGCATGATAGAATAAAGCTGAAATAACATACAACTGAGCAAAGCAGATAAGCAATGACATAATTTGAACATGATATAGATACTGAATGCTGAGATAACTGCATGCATTAACCAATTTATAACATGCTGAATACTGGATATACTGATAAATGGTCAATGCAATAGAATCTGACTGAACTGTGGGAGCTAGTAATAACCGATAATAAAACTACATGAGCTAACTGTGGATTCTGATGTATAACGCCCCATCGAGAGGACCTAATATACCCTGCCAGAGGTATAGAGGCATGCTGGTGTGATCACTGAAATGATGTCCACAGAGGGGACTTACAACCTATGTGGCTAGTAGTTCTAGGACTATTTGGGTACGCTGAACCCTAGACCAACTCGGTATTATGCTACTCCCAATGGATTAAGTAATTAACACATTTTGACGGAGTTTCTGTAAGTTATTGGATAGCTCGAACTGAACATGCAAACTGAGAATGCAATAATTAAACTGATATTGATGAATTAATAATTGAGGCATGTATAACTGAATAGCTAAAATATCTGACCTAACATGTGTAATTCAAGAACTAAAGAAATACATAGCTAGGGTTCTAGAATTCATGCAATAAACAGAATATTATCATACTAATCTGATTTGGATCATTCTAACAGCTAAGAACCCAATAATTCTAACATTCAAGAAACCCTAGGTCTAGTCATAATAAGGGAATCTAGAAACTGACTGAAAACTAGGGACCTAATGGGTGAAAGGAACCCACTATTGAAATCCCACATACCTGGTGACGAATTCCACGGAGAAATCTTTCGATTTCGGGGTTGGAATTGATGGAATCTTGCTGCGTTCTTGAACTAGGGTTCTTGACCTTTTTCTCCTCTCTTGCTTCTAATTTTCTATGTTTTGATTAATGACTTGACTTAGGTAATTTATAGTTATGTTTCTAGGCTTACACTAAATAAAACCTCATGATTTAGGGTCTAAACGACGTATCTTAGGGGTCTAACGAAATAGGAAAAGACCCCTAAATTAACTGCTTTCAGAGTGACCTACGGATTGGACCTACGGGCCGTAGCTCAATCTCTGGTCCGTAGATTGGGGTCGTAGGTCGAGTTTGCTCGATAAGGTTTCACTAAAACAATCATAACGTTTTATTCAGAGGTCGGATTTTAGCAAACTCAGTGGTGTTGGAAAGAGGGTTCAATTATCTATCATATCATATGTCATGGGACACCTAATTCATTTTGTCCTAAGAGTTATGACCATTTGAAGTTTACCCACTCAATAATTTTCCTCTAACTGGCTGTTGACCCTCATCTACGGTCAGACCTACAAACCGTGCATCGAACGACGATCCGTGCTGGTTAACCGTAGTTCGTGTCAGAGGCTTGTAAAAGAGTCTTGATCCATGGACACATACCACGGACCGTGGTCTGACCTACGGACCGTAGGTCAAAACTTAGCCGATTTTCTGAGCTGGGTTTTTGTGAGGGGCTGCAGTGGTGAACCACGGACCACAGCACGGCCGTAGATTAGACTACGGTCCGTAGGTGGCGACCGTAGGTAGCACCTGCAACTTCTAAAAATCTGCATTTTGGTCTATCTAGGATACGGGGTGTTACACAAACCCTGGGTAAGAATTTATTTTTGTGGGGGCATCACCCTCGAATGGGCAATGCAGTGTGCAATCCAAATTTAGTCATAACTCAAATATGGGCTTTCCGAACACGGTGAGAATCCAAAAAACAAAAAAATACAATTGAAATATTCAACTAAATTAGATGTCCAAACAATATTTAACTTAATTTTATCTAAAATTGCCAAACAGGCCCTAAATTTTCCATTATTCAACTAACGTTAGTTCCAATTATGTTTCTAGCTAAGCATTTTAATTGGAGTAGGAAACATATCAAATTTAACATTTTTTTTATTTTATGCTTAAAAAAGAAAGTGTTCACTTGTCAGCAATAATGTAGCCTCACATAAATAGTGTTGGTTATGAAATTCAAAAAATAAAATTCTTCTCAATATCCATGTCATATATTCGCTTTATTTTAATTTGTTTATCTTAGTTACTAGTTGGACAGTCAAATGATAATTTTTTTTTTACCTTAAATTTTTCATATACTTTCTAAATATTTTGATATAACACTTTTTTTTAATTTGTAAATATGTAAATTTTATTTTTTTTAGATTAAAGATTTTATGTTTAAATTTACATCAAACATTTGTTTGATCCTCATACTCCAAATATGAGTCAAACAAATTGAAACAGAGCAAAACCTGGTGAGGTAGAGAGAAAAGTAATATGAATAGAGCAGCAATAGATTTTCCCTCTCTCGATCGAAGAATGCATAAATACAAGGGAAAAATGATAAATATACCCCCGAACTATCGTAAATGGTAAGCAAATACTCTTTGTCATATTTTTGGGACATTGATGCCCTTGCTGTTAAAAAAACTAGAGCATATTTACCCTTTATACTAACGGACATATATGTGTCATATCTTATCCACTGACTCGACATTTATTAAATATCGGATCGACGGATAAGATTGCGACACGTGTCCCTATTTAGTCTTTTGTTAGAGTGAAGGGTATATATGGTCCAGTTTTTGGACGGTAGGGACACCAATGTCCCAAAAATATAACGGAGGGAATCTGCATACCATTTACGATAATTCGGGGTATATTTCTCCTTTTTCCCTAAATACAAACAGTGATGTAATTTAAGTGAGCAATTGCATCCACACCACCCCAATGAGTTCATCTTAAAAAAGTACTCCCTTCGTTTCAATTTATGTGACACATTTCAAATTACGAGATTCAAATAAGTCTATTTTTTATTGTAAATTTTTCATATATCTTTTAAATATTTTGGATTGTTAATTATTGTGACTTACAATATTTTTTATGTAATTTACAAATATATAAATTTCATTTTAAAAAAATGAAGATTTCATGTGCAAATTTTGATCAAACTTAAACTGTTTGTCTCATGAAAAAATAAATATGTCACATAAATTGGGAGAGAGGAAATATATATTAAGAAGACATTCTAATATAGTAAAAACATACAGAGATGTACAGAAAGCTTTAACTTGTTATAGATTCAAGTTTAGAAGTGGGGTTGTTGCCATGAAAATAACTGATACCTCCATAGCTGGAGCTTTAAGCTTTACAGTAATGTAGAGAGGAAGAAAGGAGTTGTATTGACTGAATTATGTAACTTGATCCATTGAATCCGTACACATTGTATATTTATACTATTCACATGGGCTTGTAACTAACTAATGCCAGCTGAGCATATTTCTAACTAACTCTAGCTGATTAATTAGCTAACCCAACTATCTAGCTTGCTTAACCATTTATATTAGTTAATTAACACTCCTCCTCAAGCTTATGGTTGGAACACATTAGCCATTCCAAGCCTGCTCATCAACAAGTTGTGTTATCTTTCCCAGACCTTTAGTCAGTAAATCAGCCCGTTGATATTTGGTGTTGATGTGTTCAGTTTTCAGCATTCCTTGGCAAATTCTTTCCCTCACAAAATGACAATCAATGTCTATGTGTTTAGTTCTCTCATGGAAAATTAGGTTTGCATCTATTAACTACCTTACTGTCACACATCATATGCACATGAAGATTCACACATACTCCCAGCTCTTTGTACAAGCCTATTAACCAAGCGATCTCAGCTGCACAAGCAGCCATGCTCCTGAACTCTACCTCAACTGAATTCCTTGACACTGTTTCTTGTTTCTTAGATTTTCAAGACCAGGGGCGGACCTATGAAGGGCAGTGGGGGTGCCACGCCACACCCGAACTTCAACGGAAACTCTATATATACATAGGTATATATACATAATATTTATATAAATATAAAATGTGCCACCCATAGACCAAAAGTGGCTTGTGGTGCCATAGTAAGAGGGCAACTTTAGAAGGTTGAGGTTGTGGGTTCGAATCCCATTTGAACCTATTTTTTTGAAAAATTGCTGAAGACGTTTTTTAAGTGAAAAAAAGGCTCCAAGCCCCTTTTTTTTTAAGGAAAACAGCTGGCACATTATTTTATTTTATTTTATAATTGTTATTGACTTAAATTAAATTAATTACATTACTCCTTTGACTTAGAAGTGTTCTCTTTCTCTTCAACTATTTCCAAACCCTTCTTCCTCCAAGTTTCAACTTCTCCAAAAATTTTATTACCCCATTCCGAACCCAAATCACTTCTTGTCGTTGCCGCCCCCCGCCCGTCTTAGCATTCCGTTCAGCGGCTAAGCCTCATTTGGGTGCTTTTGTTTTCACTTTTCTCCATCCATCCACAACTTTTTATAGATTGTAAGTTTGCAATTCTATTTTTGTAAGATTTTTTTTATTTCTATTTCTTGAGTTCTTTTAAGTTTTAATCAGTGATGATTGATTTCATATTAGACAAGAGTTTTGATTTTACTTTGATATTCTAAATTT
>JAJOOH010073047.1:0-10278 GCA_029582605.1 Solanum gracilifrons | reverse complement strand
TGAGATGAATTCTCGAAACAGGAATAAGCAAAAGTGGAGGCATCGAATGGGACCTATTAATTTTGCAAGAGTACGCGTGGCAATGGTAATACTTAGCAGATATTTCATAAAAAAATTGAATTTCATGAGACCAATCCACTTTGTCTTTTTGGATGACAAACTTACCATATCTTAAGCTTTCTTTAGAACATATTGATACGTTTTTTAATCTCTTTTGATATAATTTGTAGCGTGCAACCAAAGAAAACAATGAGGAACCATCAAAGTCTGAAATGTTTATTGCAACTCGTACAAAGACGGGAAAGGATCTTCACACAGATACTCAAGTTGCAATAGTAAGTTTTTAAAGTGGATTAGTGATGAATTTAATTCAGGTTTAAAAGTTATATATTGCTAGGAGGGTGATATTTTTATTTTAATATGCTTGAGTCGCTGGAAAGAAAGAAGTACTTACATTTAATATGGATGTCAATTTTATTCAATAGGCTGAACTTCAGAATCGCCAAAATTCTGGGGAAACAACAGATGATGCTTTTACGGCAGTGTTTGGAAAAGAGCAGCCTGGTCGAATTAGCTGCTATGGTAGATCAGTGACAACAAGTTCTTTGAAGAAAGATGAGGAAATTAACGAGCTAAAACAGAAACATGCCAATGAAATCACTTCTCTAAAAGAAGAAATGAATGAAATGAGAGAAGAAATGCGACATTTCTTTAGTCAATTGCTTCAAAACAACCTTGGATTGAATGTTCGAGATATGCCAGGGTGTGTTCGATCTAACATTGCTTCACCTATTGATGCGAGTAGTGCACAAGCTGTAAAAGGCCAAAATCTTCCACATTCTTCCGGGTCAACTCATGATCCAGTTCTTCAAAAGGTATTTTGTATTTTTTCAAATGTTCTTTTTTTAGAGCAATAAGTTAGAAAATTAGTATACTAAAGAACTATATCGTAAGTGATTGTAAATTTGTGATAGTTGGCTAATTAGTCCTCTCAGTTTCTCTGAAAGTCTTCTTTGTGGTAGTTGGCTTATTAAGGCAGTTAATTTGCAAGCTTTTTAACTTCATGTTTGAATCTTTCAAAGTAGCTCTAGTTTTGGCATGATTGATCTGGAATTTATGGTGGTTCTGCCTGTAGTCCTTCCCATTGGTTGCTGATTTGTGTGTAGTTGTGGCTCCAGTCAGCAGTCCTTGCTTAGTAGTGATAAAAGGAGTTGCAAGGCCAATAGGTATATCATTTTTAGCCTGATTTTTGTCTTAGTCGAACAACCAACGATTGGATAATAGTATAGGGAGCTGGTTCAGGGAAAAAGTTGAAGGGTTGTGGATTGACTTTTTGAGCTCTTTCCAATACCTTTGTTGATCTCTTAAGGAGGATCCATTTCTTCAGCTTGCTCCAGTTATTAGACTTTGGTGGCTAAAATTTACTCTTGGTGATAGTAATATTAATTAGCAACAAAATCCATTGTTTCTAATTGACTGTCACGATGTCTCAAGCTTTCATAGAGTGAATTTGTACTATTTTGCTCTCTGCCATCTGTATGATCAGTTTTTGGTGGATCTTCATCTTGAACAATGTCATTAGTGACACTCTGTGTATTGGATGAATCATCTCGAGTCGGTGTTGTTAGGATCTGACTAACTGCTTCTCTTATGAGATTGACAACATCATTTATGTTGAAACTTCTCCCATTGTGTCTTATATATATCATCCTTTTCTTTCGAGAAATCTTAAAGAGAGTTGTCTGTATTCGTTTCAACTAGTGTTGTGTTGTTATTTATCTCATCGAGTTGTTCATTCCCTATTTTTTATACAATATCTGAAAGAATGTGATGTGATATCAAATACCACATGATGATGTGCTTCTATATTTTCACCTGTTTTCTGTATGTTTCGTCTTCGTCTTCTGCTTCTGTTATCTGTTCGTTCGCAGAAAATTTAATACATAAGGAGAGGAGAGTAAGCAATCACATGTAGAACAGTAGAAGTGTTCTTGACTTACATTCACTACTTGTTGCTGATTGATCATATGAGTGATCTTGAACTTCTGGAAGAAGAATTCTCTCGATTGCTTCTTGTACTAGCTTAACTGCTAAAAGCTTAGCGCTTCAATCTCTTGGTTATTTGCATCCTGATTTGTAGTCATTGACTCTCTTTTGGAATAACTCAAAAATGAATCAGAACTTTTTGTTGCACAAGACTTGTTGCCACTATCCTTGTGATTATCTTTATCAGCTCCACGGATCACTTTGCTGTCCAATTTTGTAGATTCATCCGAAATCATATGTCTATGATCAGGCTTCACATGCTCCTATTTTGCGATCTGATTTTTTGTTCCTAATTGGTTTTAATTTTTTATTTTATTTTAAATGTGTAGGGAAGTGGAGGTGATCAAATTTGAAGGGTCGCCACAAGTCATATTTGATCTCATTGAAGTGGATGATGAAGAGTTTTTGAACTATTGTAAAAGTTTGAATACATTATATTTGATTTTGTGAAATATATTCATTGCTAGAATATATTGAACTATTGTAAGAGTACTTTTTGAACAATTATTGTGTACACATATTTAGAATATTGTTTTATAAGTATGTGTATGTACACAAGACATACTATCTTTTGAAGTTTATTGAAAATCTATATATTTGAATTACTTATTAGCTAATTTGATGCTTGAGTTTATTTATTGCAAAACAATATTGGTGTTTTTTAATTAGAAATTGTGGCATATAAATCTTTTATAGCCAAAATAATATTGCCACACTTAAAAGTGTAGCCATAGGACTGTAAATTGTATATGCACATGGGCAAGGACTACACTTCAAAGTGTTGTCATACATAAGATAGAAAAGGCAACACTTTAAAATCGTGGGCAATATGGAAGAAAAGGTCACGCTTGAAAGTGTAGCTGATAAGGCAACACTTTTAAGTGTAGCTGCAAAGCGTGGCCTTTTTGCCTTTCAGGCTACGCTTGAACGTGTAGCTAACAAGGCAACACTTTTAAGTGTAGCTCCAAAGCATGGCCTTTTTGACTTTTAGGCTACGCTTTTAAGCGTAGCTAATACGACAACACTTGAAAAGTGTTTTCTAAAGCCAAAGGTTACACCTCTTTAGGCTACCCCCAAAAAAGTGTTGTCGAAAGTTAAAAAGTGTAGCCTTTTTCAAAGGGCACACTTTTTGCTAGTTTAGACAACACTTTTCTAGGGTGGCCGTAGCCCTAAAATGTTGTAGTGAATAGAAGCAAGGGAGAATATTGGACCTAAGCCATTCAGATTCATCAACTACTTGGCTGGCCACCCGGAGTTCATGCAGCCAGTGGAGAATAACTAGAAATCACAAAGACAGGCTAGATCTATGAATAAGGTTTGGAGGAAAATAAAAAGGTTGAAACAACCCATGAGGGGTTTGAGTAATCATGATTTTCAAGGGATTCAATACAGAGTAACTATGATTAAGACTCAATTGAAGGTGCTACAGGAACAAATGAGGTATGTCCGAGATGATAACTAAGTGAAGCAATATCAGATGGAAAAGAACCTCAAAACACAATTGGAAAAGTGGAGAAATATAGAGGAGAGTGCAACCAAACAGAAATCCAGGGTTCTGTGGTTAAAAGAAGGTGATTTAAATACTACATACTTCTATGCATGCATGAAGAACAGACAGGCACACAATCATATCACAAGATTGATAGATGCAACTGGAATAGTAATACAAGATGTCAAAGGTATACAAGAGGAGATAGTGAGTTTCTACAGAGGTCTATTGGGTACAGAAGCAAAGCAACTAACCCATGTACAACCTCATATCATGGAATTGGGACGACCTTTGAATAGAGGACAACAATTATTATTGATTGACAAAGTTACAGCAAAAGATGTGTACAATGCTCTATTGACTATTCAGGATAACAAGGCCCCAGGATGTGATGGTTTTAATGCTCTATTTTATAAGAAAACATAGCCTATAATGGGTAAGGAGATCACTCAAGTTGTGTTACACTTCTTTGATAATGGTGTAATGTGTGATGCTATAAATTGTGCTCTTATCACACTTTGATTCCAAAGACTAAGCATCCTCAATCAGTGAAAGAGTATAGGACAATATCATGATGCACCATTCTATACAAGATTATTTCCAAGATCTTAACTATAAGAATGCAATCTGTGATGGACACATTGATAGATCTTAGCCAAGCAGCTTTTGTACCAGGGAGAGTAATAATGGATAACATTTTACTTAGCCATGAATTGGTGAAAGGATATGGCAGGAAAGGTATATCTCCTAGAAGCATGATGAAGATTGACATGCAGAAGGCATATGATTATGTTGAGTGGCCTTTTGTTAAACAAATTCTGAGACTATTAAACTTCCCAACTAAATTTATTAATTGGATTATGGCTTGCCTCACAACCGTGTCCTATTTAATACTATCCAATGATGTGCCTGCTAGTCCTTTTAAGGCAAAAAAATGCTTAAGGCATGGGGAACATATGTCCCCATATTTGTTTGTTCTGAGTATGGAATATCTGAGTAGACTACTAAAGAACATGAAGTGGACCAGGGAAATGCTCAAAGGTGAGCATAGTCCAATTGGGTTTTGCTGATGATCTCCTACTATTTTGCAGAGGTAATGCCAGATCTGTCCAATTATTGTTTGATACCTTCCAGGAATTTTCAAAGGCATCAGGATTGATAGTAAATACCAGCAAAAGATCCATATACTTTGGAGGAGTAAGCATTACTGAACAAGATGAAATAATGGCATACACAAGATTTACTAGAGGGGAAATGCCCTTTAGATATCTTGGGGTACCTCTTAGTACAAAACGACTATCCATTGCTCAATGTGAACCATAGTTGGAAAAGATGCTAGGCCGAATTTCTTCATAAACAGCAAAGTTCCTATCTTATGTTGGTAGAGCCCAATTGATAAGGAGTGTACTGATATCAATGCAAACCTATTGGTCATAAATTTTCATCTTACCAAAGAAGATGTCACAATTGGTTGATCAGATGTGTAAAAGATTTTTGTGGACTAGGAAGGCAGAAGTAACAAAGAAAGCATTAGTAGCTTGGAGTAGACTATGTCAACCTCAATCAACAGGTGGGATGAATATGATTCATATAGAAATATGGAACAAAGCTGCAATCAGCAAGCTGTTATGGAATATGTGTACAAAGAAGAATAAAATATGGATCTAGTGGATCCATGCATATTATGTGAAGGGTAGATGTACTTGGGAAATAGAACCAAAGAAGTCATCGTGAGTGATGCAGAAGATATTTAAGGCAAACAAATATTTCATAGATGCTGACATACCTTTGGAGACAGTACATACAACGTCCAGATTGACCATTAAAAACATATATCAAAATTTACAAGGACAATTTCAAAAGGTTAATTGGAAGGGAGTGATATGCGGTAACCAAGGTGCACCTAAATGGATATTTATGTTGAGATTAGTCGAATTGGGAAAAATATACACTTGTGATAGACTATCTAAATGGGGAATAGGCGTAAACTTACAATGCCAACTGTGCAATAATCAGCTTAAGTCTATTCAACACCTATTCTTTGGGTGCAACTACATGGGACAACTATGGGCTAGACTACTCAAATGGATGCACATCAAAAGACCATGTATAGAGTGGGAGGGGGAACTTAAATGGGTAGAGAAGTGGTGTAAAAGGAGAAGTAGCAGGGCTGTTTTATTTGGAAGAAAAAGAACCAATGAGTATTCCAACAGAAGAAAAGGAGCTTGGAAGACATTCTGAAACACATTGCCCAAGAGGTCTATTTCAGGGCCATCTGAAACCTCAAAATAGGCTATATATCCAAATGTTTTGGTGTTATCCATAGTCTAGATGGTAGAGGAGATAGATGCTAACATAATTAGGAGTTGGGTATGTCCAGGCATGTATGTCTTTTATTGTAACTTGAGCTGTAATTCTTACTTGGTAATAAATATTTTTTATCTACCAAAAAAATAGAGTTTTCTTATGCTAAATTGATTTATGCATTAACCATTTTAAATTGAGTAGTAAGGGTTCTCCATCTAGGTGTTAGAGTAGGTACCCACTCGATCCAGTGGATTGGGTTGTGATAATTTGATATTAGAGCCCAGGTTACCGATCTCCCAATATAAGAGCAAATGTTGAAAAGAGTTTTGAGGATGGTTGTGTTGACGTCCACATTTATATTCATGGAATTATGAAGCATTCTAGGAAATTGTTCCACTTCTTCACTCTTTCCGTGTAGTCTGTCACTTTACGATATGAATTGATTCCAATTGGCATCTCCAGATTCCAGGTAGTATCTCTATGAAGTAAATCGAATGGCGTGGGTGTGGCTGAAGGAAACATACAATGAAAGATCGTAACTAGGCAGGTTCAAATTGGTATTTATCCTTAAAAGTCACGTGGATGCATAGATGACCAATGCAAATAAAATGTAGCAAACCTAATAAATTTAATGATAACATTGTTGATTGTTATTGTGTGCATTACATTGCTTGAAACAACAACTAATGGATAGAATGTAGTTGCTTGAATTTTCGTGAGATTGTGGACAAGGAAAAGTTGTGACCTGCTTATGTGTGATAATTGAATGATGAATTGCTATGTATTTAAATGATCATGCCTTGGTTTAGGTTCGGTCTTGCATGTTCTGATCATATGAGATTGGCCCTATGATGTGTTCTGAGTCTGATCGAGGCACCAAGTGGACCGGGACCCTATAATGCTCCCATTATAGTGGGAATTTTCGTTCTATAGTAGGAGTCGATATAGCGGCGTGCCACTCGCTATAGTGCTCAGAGACGTCAGACGAGATAGAACCTAAAACCATGTTTTTTCCAAAATTCCTAAAATGTCTTAAATCGCTTGTTCTTGTTCATATTAATGCGCAACAATAGAAAAGTATCCATAAACAACCTTAGCATATATTATCGGTGACAATAAGTTAGTACGAGCATACATGTTCTAACAAAACAAAGGAAAGCGATAAAGATGTCTTTATGCCCAAATGAGGCAAAAACTAAGTCTAGTTCAAACACATCCAAAAGGGAAGGGGGAAGGTATCGTAATCGTCTAGAGATCCTTCGAGGCTCATTCACGGGTCCATGTCTCTCTCAGGAAGGGAAAATCTTAAGAATCCTCAGGTTCAAGGGTGGGAAGCTCCTGCTAGGGAAACATAGGTTAATATAACCTTGATAGCCTTCCACATCCTAACCATCAGATGGTCCCTCTCCAAGTTCCTCCTCTTCTCTTATTTCAGCTGCTACGTAGCATCTCAAGTTTGTAGGTAGTGGAGGGTAAGATAGGAGATTAGGTAGTGACAGCTCTTAAAGCTCTCTAGACAGAAGCTAGGTCCTCTTCCACACGACTACTGGAAAGTGGGTGTTGGGGATATAAAGGAGGGACATCACCCTCATCATCGACATCCTCTTCTTCACCTGACTCGGCTGCGAAACGACTTCTCCCAGCTCTATCTACTCTCCTCATTTTCTACTCTAGGGTGGGAACTTCCTCACTAGTAGGGGGTTGAATGGAGAGGGGGTCTATCTCTTTTGTCTGGTTAGTATCATCCTACGGTACACCAACTCGCCTGAAAAGTGCGGACACAAATCTAGAAAGAAACAAGCCCTTCTTGCTGCCTCGATAGAAATCCTTCCACTCAGACACTATTTGTGCTCTCATATTCATTTGAATTCCTTGGATAGTGCAAGCCACTACTAGGGCCTAGGAATACGTCATATCAGTGAAGTTGCCTGATAGGAGAATCCTTCGGCCCACCATATCAACCACCTCAATGCCTCTATAAAGAATAGACATTGGTAATGCCATCAGTAGTATGCTAGTAAACCTTACGCCAATGCTTCTCGTCAACCAGTGAGTCCCATAACCACCTCATATTCACTGCTTTCAACTTGGCCTCAAACTCATTGTTGAGAATGTATGGCACCCCCAAAACCTTATTCACTGTATAATTATTTTTTTAAAAAAATCCATCCCTCGAATGCGAAGGGAGGGCTAAGGGGATTCCCAAAGAACCATCCAGGGGAGATCATAAAACTTCCTCACCCACCCTGAGAGGGAGGACCAGAGAACCTCAACCAAGGGACCCCAACCAAATTCTTGATTACAGTTATAAAAGGTCGGTGCCTTCTCTTTTACTTCTCACATGTGGAATACCCTTTAATAGCAAAATTTCATTGTGAGATAGTCCATGAATTGTTACCAAGTAGTTTCCTTAGGGAATCTCATGTAAGAATAAACTTGTTCCTGATTGGCAGCCATTTGAGCTACGAACATGCAATTATTCAATAAGTATCAAGTTAAAATCATAAAAATATCCTAAGAAAGGCTTTCAAAAGAAAAATCCAGTTCTTGGTTGGAAAGCAGGCTACTGCCCCGCAACCTTCCGTTATAGCGAGAATTGATCTACTATAGTGGAAATCAAGGCCTATATAGCGACCTTTATCGTCCCCAACCTATAAAGGGTGCATCAATGGCGCTCCTTGGCCTAAAAATCATGATTTATTAATTTTACTGCTGAACAGTGTTTCTAAAGTACTATACTACCAAAATATGTAAGAATCCAAGCATTCCAACTCCTAAATCATGTCTGAATATAAGTTTCTACCTAAGAACAACCCCTCAACTTCCCCCATCATTTCAAACTCATTCTCTGACCATTTCTCTATGACCCTTACTCTCAGAATGTTGTAGTAGCATTGTTAACGTAAGGGAAGGCTCCATGTTATACCAATTTCAGCAAACAAGTGAAAATTCAGAAGTTTAAAAATTTTCAAATCTAAAATTTTATTCTACTCTATCAAATTCTAGCATGCAGTAGCTAGTATGTACGTAATGAATGCATAAGAGTAGAGAGCATGATTGTTACCTTGTTTTTGACATTTGGACTGAAGTGATCAAAATGGGTTTGAGAGAGTATGGAGAGTTAAAGAGAGAAATGGGGAGGAAAACCTATTTCCTCCTCTATATTCAGCTCTAATCGTGATGAGCCTCTATAGTCGTTGGATGGCCACTACGGCAACATTGTTATAGCTTCATCTTGACCATTACAATGAGAATCATCTTATTGGGTGGAAAGAAATTTCAGTTGTAACCTCATGTGTTTAAATTCTCCTATCTCGGTGACCTAATATACGTAGGAAATTTTAATGTTAGGATTTGTGTGGTATCACAATTTGTCCTTATTATTTTGAGTCTAGTCGTAATCTTTCTTGATCTATCTGTTTTCCTCTACGCCCTAATATTCGTTCAGAGACGAACGATGGGTAAATTTGTATCTATTATAATAACCCGATCCATCGCTATTTAAGTGTACCTCGTGAGGAAGTCCCAAATTTTTGAATTTTGATTCCCAATTAAAAATTGAGACACACAATGGAATTGCTTAAAATTGGATTGTCCGAGCTGACATCAACCTACCATAACGAGAAGTCTTATGCTATGGCGGTGCCGCTATAGCACATGCATGACCTCTATAGCAGGGCTGACGGGATCAGACCCTAATTAATTTACTGTCTTTTATTTTCCTCCCATTTTCTAGGGAGAAAGTAGGTGAGGGTTACTCTAAAAATCCCCCAAAGATACCATAAGCACAAGGGGATATATGAGAGGGATTTTCATGCAAGGAAGGGCAAAACCCAATAATTTCTGGTCCACGCTCGTTAGTTTTTTCCCCAAGGAGCAAAGAGTTGCATTCAACGTTCTTCAAGAGTTGTTTGGTGCCCAGGTAGGCTTGTTTTCTTAACTTAGTAGTTAGACCTATATTCACCCATAATATATCATGTAGATTGTCATGGGATTTTCATGCATAACCCTTCGGACACAAAGTCTGGAAGGTAAAACTTATGGTTAGTTGTGGTTAAGATGATGATGGAACTGATTGGTTGTGGTTTGTCTTATTGATGTTGTTGGGTGTTAAATAGGGGAAGGTAACAGTGGGTAATCGAATTGTGTGCAGGAAAACTTTGGAAAGGTATCCTTCGGGTAGGGGATAATTGTTGTTTTCCTATATATGTTTTAGGTGTTTGTTAACTGCATTGTTCGTAATGCATTCTTGATACATGATCGGAAATGTTATAAAGACATAATGTATAGTAAAACTATTGTCAATCACGTGCAATGAATGTGTTAATGAATGTATAATTGCATCTGTGATTTATTGGTGGTATCGTGTTATGTATATATACTTATTAGATCAAGTGCCACATCAACACACACACGCGTGCGGGGGGGGGGGGGGG
>JAJOOH010073046.1:0-22994 GCA_029582605.1 Solanum gracilifrons | reverse complement strand
CCCCCCCCCCCCCTAGAGAGAACTCAGCTTTCAACAGAATATTTCTGCATAATTAAAACTTCTTGCTTACGTGATTACAGTTCCATTGGAGTGAATACAAGGTTAAGTTTGAGCTTAACTCTTGTAATATGAAGGCAGGATCAGGCTGCTTACAAGCTTCTGCTTTTGCATCATCTTCTTCCACTAGTTCTGGGCAGTATGTGTTGCAAGCTGTATGTGGAAGTTATACATGAGTTGTTTATACCTGGTAGCTGATAATTTTGGGATTCTCTGGAGATTAGTGTAGTTGACATAGTGAAGTCCAAATCTTAGCTTATATCCATTTAGCCACTCAAAGTTGTCGAGAAGGGACCAAACAAAGTACCCCCTCACATCTGCACCTTCTGTGATTGCATTTGCTAATGAATTTAAGTAGCTATGCATATAGTTCACTCTATGAATATCGTTCAAGGTGTCCGTTATTGAAGGATTCAGATTATCGTTCTCAGCAATGCCTGCAACATTGCCAGTTGTGTCAGTGGATGCATCCCAACAAATCAAAATGCATCTCGTTCAAGTTATTAGTTGATAAACTGCATCTCGCTTAGCTTCTAAATGACAGAATGTGAAATTCCTTTTCTTCTTACCATTTTCAGTGATAACCACTGGAGTATTATTGAATCTGTCCCTCATGTACATCACAATTTTTTTCATCCCTTGTGGGTACAGAAAGATCCATGGAGCACCAGTCTGATTCATTTAAAGTTAGGGAACAAAATAAAAATTCAGCAATGTGGAAAGTGCTAGCAATGGTTTGATAGAGTGGGTTAAAAGATGAGAAAACATACTGGTTGGCCAATGTAGACACCGTCCTTTTCTGTTGTAGCTAAATAGGAACCCTCTGACCAAGTGTTTCCATGTTCACAGTCAGAATATAAGCAATCTTTGATATATTTAGCCGTATAGTAATTGATGCCAATGAAATCTAGGCCATAACTCAACTTGCTTAAATCATTCTTTGAAAAGTCTGGCAGATTAGATCCCAGAATTTGTACCATTTCTTTGGGATATCTTCCTAATATAATAGGGTCTAAAAACCTGCATAGTAAAAAAACAACATTTTTTCCCTCTCTTTCTGATGCACAAGAAACCAGATTGTAGTACTGAACTACTGATAAGGAAAGGTTACCAGTTGACGTAGAATGACCGAGCTCTCTCAGTTGCAGCTATGTCTTCTGAGGAATTGCTAAATGGTTCAAACCATTGGGTATCCAAAGAAATTCCAATCATTCCTCCTTGTCTTTTCTGAAAAGCAGCATAAAATAGACTATGTTACTGATACTTGTATGGTCTTCTACAATATACCATTTGATAGATAGAGGGAGGAAGCAGTTTCCAAGCATAATTCTGCAAAATTCACCTACAAGCCAGAAAGTAGCGTTGCACTAAAGGGGTAATCCATTTGGACTAATTCTGCAAGATCATGCGTGTTGAGAGTTGACATGGCAATGGGGGAAAAGGGCATAGAGCCATCGAACAAACCTGATATCTGGTACGGTAAATGCTGACAGCAGCTGCATGAGATATGATCATATTGTGAGCTGCAATGAAGGGCTCCCTTTCTGAATCACCAGCACTACAATTCCCAAGTATACTGGAGCATCGAGCTGGAGGGTAAGTTCCCTCTCTATAGCCACGAACAGCCATGAAGTTAGGCTCATTGATGGTTGTCCAGTATTTGACTCTGTCCCCAAAATATTTGAAACATATGTCTGCTTAATAGCTGAAATCATCCCTGAAACACGACACAAGTTAACTTGTTCATCATTACAACTTTTTGATGGAATATACATACAACTACCTTAAAGTGTAAGATGGGAGCAGCTACTTACTGTATTTGTGAATTAAGCCAACCACCATATCTTTCCTCAAGTTCTTGTGGTATGTCATAATGTGTTAATGTGATAAACGGTTGGATCCCTGAATTCACAGCACATAAAGAAGTCATCTGAGCCCAAAATTTAACTTTTTTGGATTTATCAAGTTCTTGTGGTATGTCATAATGTGTTAATGTGATAAACGGTTGGATCCCTGAATTCACAGCACATAAAGAAGTCATCTGAGCCCAAAATTTAACTTTTTTGGATTTATCAAGTTCTTGTGGTATGTCATAATGTGTTAATGTGATAAACGGTTGGATCCCTGAATTCACAGCACATAAAGAAGTCATCTGAGCCCAAAATTTAACTTTTTTGGATTTATCAAGTTCTTGTGGTATGTCATAATGTGTTAATGTGATAAACGGTTGGATCCCTGAATTCACAGCACATAAAGAAGTCATCTGAGCCCAAAATTTAACTTTTTTGGATTTATCAAGTTCTTGTGGTATGTCATAATGTGTTAATGTGATAAACGGTTGGATCCCTGAATTCACAGCACATAAAGAAGTCATCTGAGCCCAAAATTTAACTTTTTTGGATTTATCAAGTTCTTGTGGTATGTCATAATGTGTTAATGTGATAAACGGTTGGATCCCTGAATTCACAGCACATAAAGAAGTCATCTGAGCCCAAAATTTAACTTTTTTGGATTTATCAATATCTTAAAACTATTAGCAAGTGAAGCAGAAGAATTGACCTTTCTGTAAGAGTGCATCAATAAGCTTATTATAGTGCTCAATTCCAGCCATATTAACATCTCCAAATGTCCCCTCTGAGTCAAATTTACAACCGACAAAGAAAAAGATTGTTCAATTGAAATGACGTATTTGCTGAAAATGAAGGGAAGAGAGTAGTGAACTTACTGGGCAGAATTCTTGCCCATGAGATGGAGAAACGATAGCTATTCACACCCATGTCTTCCATGAGCTTGATATCCTCCTGTTTTCATTTTATTACCAAACATCAGAAATTCAGAATTCTTCATTTTCATGCTTTACGAGTGAGTATATTTTCTTGCTAATATGTTGATCTAACATTCATTCATAAACTGCGTATGATCGACTTGTTGCAGAAACCAAATTAATGATTGTTGCATGAAAAAGTTAATTCTGATCTCCAAAAGTACTTTTTATCTAATTTATCAGTTTATTGTTGATTTTGAGTAGGCCAAATCCAATTTAGCAAAAACCATCTAATTAATCTCAATATGATTCCATCTCAACAGGATAAAAACATACAAGAATGTGTTACTCTTCTGAAATGGCCTTAAAATGATAAGAAGCCAGACAGCATTGGATATCATAAATGTAAAAAATGTTAGCATGTCAAAGAGAGCAAATGTCAAATACATCTAATTCTTTCAAAACCCAAATGTAGTAATTAGCAAGTAACAATATAAATGACAACATTATTAAGTCCTTATCTAAGGTATTAAGAGATTGCTAGGAGTGCTAATAAAAATAGGGAAAATTAGTTAACTAGTCAAAATTCCTAACATATTTATTTAAAACAGTTACACTTTAAAATAATTATTAAAAATGTCAATATTTTAGTTTTATAGCAAATTAAATGTATCCAATTCTAATTCCTTATTTTCCTTTAAGGCCCACGTCTTGCCAAAATATTGCAACAATACCTTTCAGCCAAACAAATGTTCTCTCTCCAATTTATAATTATCTCAAAACAAAAAATTTCTCACTCATCCAATTCCCTTCTTCTATTGTTCTTCAATTTTCATTCCCCCGTTTCTCTCTTTTGTATGTGACGTTTTTTCTATTATTTTCAGAAATTGATAAAAATCTCCCAAAAAATATTCACAACAATCTCATTAATTTTAGGTATGTATCTTTTTTCGATCTTTATGTATTTTACTGATTTGCATCTGTTTAAACCTTTCAATATATTTGTTTGTATAATTGCTTAGTAAATTCTCTATTTTCGATTAGGGTTTTTGATATGGAAAAACTCAAAATTCCTGTCTAATGATGGACTCAAAGAGGACTCCAAGAAGTATATCATGCAATGATCAATTTTTTAGCGATTTTTCATCTTTTGATCTTTGTATCACTCAAGGACAAGTCGATAATGTAGGATAGACGGCTAGAAAGCTGGAAGAAAGCAGATCTAAGCATCTGCATGACCTTATCCGTATGCAAAACCTTCCTCAATTACAGAATATAAACATCATCAAGAGCAAGGACACAAACAATGAATAGAAAAGGAAACGATAGGCTCTTCGTCTTTATGTGCATATGTATTCTCTTGTTCCCTTTCAAATTTAAATAATCTGGAAATATAATAAGTATTCCCTTTTGTAAATTTTTTTTAACTTATGTTTGGATGCAACTCATAACTAAACTAAAGTGTATTGATCACAGTTTTTCGTTGGTTTTATACATAGATTTTGTATTCATTCTAACTGTATGCCATCAAATTTTATAAACTTATCTTCATTTTGTTTTCGTACTATGAATTGGATACAACTTCTGTAGTTTATAATATCATTTTGTTGGGATTCTGTTGGATACAACATATTTATGTATTTCTTCTATTTGTATACCTATTAGTTTTGTATTTATGTCATCAAATTGTATTCATCCTCGAAAGTGGATACTAAGTTAGTAGTTCATAATAGTATCTTTGCAGCTGATTGTGTGGAATACAACATAATTTTTGTTTAGATACAACTTTTGTAGTACATAATATTATTTTGTGGGGATGATGTGGAATACAATATTTTTTGTTATATTGCTTCTTATTTTTTTATTTATTCTAAATGTATGCCTACTATTTTTGTATTTTTGTCATCAAAATGTATTCAACCTCGGCAGTGGATACAAAGTTAGTAATTCATAATAGTGTCTTCTAGTTGATTATCTAGAATACAACATAATTTTGTTTGTATTTCTTCTTTGTTTGCATTCATTCTAACTGTATGCCATCAAAAGTTTTGTATTTCTTTCCTCACAATGTATCTCAATATCTCTCTACAATCATACCAAGTAAATTACTACATTGATTACAAACAAGAAAACATACTAATGATTTTCACTGCTTTTATCCCCCAAAAAACAATATCTAAGAAAATGAAGATGTATTCATGTCAAAACTTTTAATAGCCATTTTCGGAACACTTTCAAACTAATTTATGATTCAACAGTTAACAAATACCTAATGGATTTTATATTTCACCAATTATGTGGAAGATCAAGTTGGAAATTCCGTGTCCTGTTGATTGTTTGTCAACGAATTCCTAATCAATTATTTCAAAATTTTATTCCCTTTGAAAAAAATTCGCAAAATCAATTGAATTCACTTCGATATAGATTGTGTATTATCAATGGATGGTTAAAAATCGATATTGAAAGTTTGATGAACAAGAGAGAGTTGGAAATTCGAGAAACAAGGACGAGAGGAGCATTGTCTCCTTTTTTCCTTTGAATGTAACTGATTAGAGGAATTTCAATGATTTTACCTTTTTAAAAATATTCTCTCCCATGATCTTCTCCTTTTTGTTATTAACTAATTGTATTCTTTCAAATTAATCAAAATTAAAAAAAAATACATAATTAAGCCCTTAACAAACTAAAATATTGACATTTTAAATAAATAGTGAAACTATGGCTAAGGGGTCCCATTAGAAGCTAAAATATTGCTATTTTGAAAAAATTTCCATAAAAATATATATTATAATTAACAAAGATAAGTGTGAAAAACACATCTAAATTTATTTTTTTTCAATTTCATATATGAACTATTGAGTGTGTATCTTTTATTACATTCTCTTCGTGGTATGTGTACTACACTCTCTCTTTTTATTAAAAAAGTCTTGTGGCAAGTAAAAAATACTTTCTTAAAACATATGTATATATTTAACACAAAATGAGGAAAAAACTTCATTGTGTACTTCACACTCTTTTATTTTTAAAAAAGTTATGTGGCAAGTAAAACATATTTTCCTAAAAACATATGTATATATCTAACACAAAATGAGAATTTTTTTTGAAAGTTTTACAGTTTCTTTTATAATAATTTTTTTGGCTAGTAATATTTTAATCTTTAACTTTAACTAATAGTAATAATTTATTTAATTTTTTGTCAAAGTGAGATATTTTGTTCATGTGGAGTGTGATATGATAATATTTTTTAATAAAAGAGAGAGTGTTGTACACACCATGTAGAGAGTGTAATAAAAGAGAGACGTGTGTTTCTCAAATTAATAAATGATAATTTAGATATGAAACTTTTAAAAAAAAAAAATGATCTAAATGACCAGAAAATTAGGCCAGAATTTGGCAAGAAAATTAAAAAAACTATAATATTTTTTTTATTTTAAAACAAACTGATTTTTTTTTCATTTGTTAGTTAAAAAGTATTAAAGTTAAAAGAGTAAAAATATTAAATAACATAAATAAAATATCATTTTGGCCAAATTGTGACCAAATTTTTTGGCCAAAAAAGCTTTTTTCTTTTAATATAATATAATTACAATAAGTATGTCCTACTCCTACATATTATTGAGCAAACAATTATTAGCCTACTCTGTGGCGAATTAAATATCCACGTGTTCTTTTTCTCACCTCTATTGGATTTGTTCAACAATAAAGAAAAAAAGAGTTAATGAACAATATATATAATTCTCTGTTTCCAATAAACAACAATGTTTGCAGAAACTACATAAAAAGGGAAACCTCAAATGATAAATTAGATTTACCAAATAACGATTGTAGTGATCAACTGCAACATCACCATTGCTTCCATCCTTAATATGACCTGCAACAACAGTAACCAAAATTAATACTAATTTTTTTTTAAAATGGACTAAAATTCTTGCAAATTTTCTTTCAGAAATTGATATTCATTAATTAAAAAATCATAAAGTTGAACAAATAGAGACATACGTCAGTATTCTACTTGACAATTTGTGTCCTATATGGTGATGTACGTGTATTATGTGTCTAACTTGTTCAATTTGCACATACCCAAAAATTGGAGGGCATAAATATAAAATAAGATCAAGTTAAATGACATATTTATATATTATGCCGTTAGAAAAGCTCACCAGCTTCGTGAGTAAAAACGTCCCAATTGTTGAGACTTTTTCCATCACTGAGAATAGCTCCTTCATACTGCCGACAAAAAAAGTTGTACTCAGAACAAGAATTCAGACCCAAAAAAGAAAACAAGTGTAGGAAGTACCTGGTAACAAGAAGAGGCTGTCCCAAACAAGAAATTGCTTGAGGATGTAACTTGGTTAACAAGAATATTAAGGTTGTGTGTTTGATGACACGATGATACTATGAAACCACAAAACAACATGCAAGTTGCTATGTAATAAAACGTTGCAGGAAGCATAGTACAGCTTTGATTTTTTATGTGAATGAGGAAAAATAGAGAGAAGTGATGCTAGATACTCTCTCTTACAAGCTCCTGGGAAAAAGACAGAGAATAGCAACCTCTTCACGTTTTTTATTACTTAGTAATTAGAAGAAAAAAAAGAAGATGTGTCACTGTCTATTTTCCTATTGTGTACCCCCTTGTTTGGACGGTTGTTAGTATTATATTAACGGTAAAGGACCTAAAATATCCTTGAATTATTGAAATTGGTATAAAAATACCCTCCGTTGACTTATTGGCTCCATAATACCTTGACATCAATCTTTACGTCCCTAATTACAAACAGTCCCATTAACAAATGTAATTAGAGTTCTCATTTAATAGGTGGCATCATGTGATTTGTTAGAAATTTAATAAAATAAATCTCAACCCATACCCGGATCCTCCTATAAATCCCTACCCGCTCCATCTAGAAGCCCCCTTTTCCCTTATGTTATTGTCGGTAGAAGAAATGTTGGCTATCGTGTATATATGGTGAGGAATCGAGAACTAATCCTGAGCTAAGATACTTTACAAATGTTGATTTTTGGTGGAATGGATGTTAAGAAAGAGGTTTCTCAAGAAAATTAAGTACACAATAATGAAAAGTTTTTGAAAAAATTAAAACATATTCTGCAAAGGGGAATCAATTTTCTCCTTAAATATCTAAAAAGCCATCAGATCAAGGAGCATGCCTTTTAATAAAATGTCTTCTACGGAAAAAAATTGAGAATTAGGAAAACATAATGTAGCTATGTGTCACGTCCCGCCACTTTACAGTCAAATTTTGCGTCCGGATAGGGGCGGAAGGGTCTAGAGTTGTGGAGAGGTTTCCGAAAGATTCTAGAACCCTCTAGATTATTCAAGAAGGCTAGAGAATTCTCTAGAGAAGGTCCTAGAGTGCGTAGAAAGTTCTAGAACTAGGACCAAAGTGTAAATAATCTAGGAACTTGTAAGTAATTTTTAATTGTACTTTAGTCCTTAGGAATTAGTATAAATAGGGGGTGCCATTCATTTGCAAGACATCCAACCATCCAAGCAATCTTCCAAAGCCAATACAAAAGCCTTCTTCCAAAAGGCTCTCTTTGATCTTTTTAAGTCTTCCTTTTCATTTCCTTAGCGATCTTAGCGTAAAGGGCTTACTTGAGCTTACGAGATCTTGAAAGAATAGGGAGTAAGTTGTCAAGTGCCGCACGGAGTCTTAGCAAATACTCTAAGTCCGTGACATATGTCCATGAAGAATTCTCCATTACAGAAGGAAAGAGAAAATGAACCTGGTATTTGAGTTTTGCCTCTTTAGATATGGGTTTTCTAGTTGGGGCGGGTAGGGATTAATAAATGGATCCAAATTTGGGTTAACATTTAATTTGTTTAGGTTAATCAAATTTCTAACGAATCACAAGGTGCCACATATTAAATGAAAACTCTAATTCTATTTGCTAACGCTGTCATCTGTAATAAAGGGCATTATAGGTCCCTAAAGATTGATGCCAAGGGTATTATAGAGCCAAAAGGTCAATGAAGGGTATTTTTGTACCAATTCCAATAGTTTAAGGGTATTTTAGGCCCTTCTCCGTTATATTAATGGTTACTTTAAATGTTACTCCCTCCGTTTTAGGTTTAAAAAGAGTGAAATAATTTGACTTGATACGGAATTTAGAAAACAAATAAGACTTTTGAATCTTGTGGTCCTAAATTAAAGCTATGTCAAATGTACTAAATTGCCCTTTAATCTTCTGACCTTAAACATGTCACGTGGAAAGCTGAAATTAAAATGTTACCAAAAAAGGAAAGAGACAATTTATTTTTGAAACCGACTAAAAAAGAAAGGAGGTCATTCTTTTTGAAACAGATGGAGTACTATATTTATTTTGATTGTTACTTAAATTTTATCATACCGTATTGCATTATTTTAAATTATTGTTAGGTAATGACCAAAAATATCATTTTGTGTAACGATTAATTTGGTGCGATTGCATTGTTACCTTCATATTTACTTCTCATTTTAATTTGTCTTTACTTTTATTAAATTATTTTATTTTATTCTTGACTACCTTTTTTGATAAGGATGCCAATTGGAGATGAAACCAATTGAAATCAAATGCAGAATTAAACAACACAAAAGTAAGATAAATTAGAAATAAGAGATGAGAAGAGCAGAAAAAATTAATAAACAATCAACCAAGGAAAAAGAGAAACTTGAATTCGAAAACAAACAACTCAAATTCAATGATGACTTTATGTCTTTTCTCTCGTTATAATTTAATCATACAAATTATTGATATGTAACATTATATAACAACAAAAAACAATACAATATATCTAAATATTATTTTCATTAAAATCATGCAATACAACATAATATAATATGATACATTACCATCCGAGCATAGTGTAAAGGTGTAAGCAAAAATATATTTTTTCTTCAATTACTCAGGTAGAAATTGGGGAGCTACTCCCTCCTATCCATTTTACTTGTCCTGGTTGAGAAAAAATAATTGATCTAAAATATTTTTTTCATATTATTTTAATTATCGTTAATCACTTTTGTTTAAGAAATTATCATTATTAAAATTCAAGACTAAATTGTACTCTTAGCATTAAGGAAATAGCTTCTTTTTTTTAAAAAAAAAAAAAAAAGTTCAATTTCGAAAATGATACTCCCTTGTTTCAATTCTAAATTTTGTTGGTGTATGATTTATCAAGCTTTGTGTTGTTGGAAGCCTTTTGCTTTTAATATTATAACCCTAGTGACTAAATATCAAATGGACACAAAAAATATTACTAGGTTAATGGTCCATGCATGTATATCAGTTTATTATTTTCTGCTTTGTTATCTCTTAGTCATCAATAAATCAGGATAATAAGATTGTTATACTCAACTCTCAATAGAGTATTTCTGCATAATTAATATAGATCCATAGAAGTGAATACAAGGTAAGGCTTGAGCTTAACTCTTGCAATATGAAGGCAGGAATCAGGCTGAACACTTATTTGTTTCATTACACAATAAACTTTACAAGCCTCCGCTTTTCATCGTCTTCTCCCAGCCACTAGTTCTGGGCAGTATGTGTTTCAAGCTGTATGTTGAAGTTATACATGAGCTGTTTATATCTGGTAGCTGATAATTTTGGGGTTCTCTGGAGATTAGTGTAGTTGACAAAGTGAAGTCCAAATCTTAGCTTATATCCATCTAGCCACTCAAAGTTGTCGAGAAGGGACCAAACAAAGTACCCCCTCACGTCTGCACCTTCCCTGATTGCATTTGCCAGAGAATTTAAGTAGCTATGCATATAGTTCACTCTATGAATATCGTTCAAGGTGTCCGTTATTGAAGGATTCAGATTATCGTTCTCAGCAATGCCTGCAACATTGCCAAGTATATCAGTAGTTGCATCCCAACAGATCAAAATGCATCTTGTTCAAGTTATTAATTGAAAAAAGCATCTCGCTTCTAAATGACAAGAATGTGCTTCTTACCATTTTCGGTGATAACCATTGGAGTATTGTTGAATTTGTCCTTCATGTACATCACAATTTTTTTCATCCCTTGTGGGTACAGAAAGAGCCATTCCACTCCAGTCTGACTCATTTAAAGTAGTGGAAAATAAATAAATTCAGCAATGCAGAAAGTGCCAGTAATAGTATGGCAGAGTGGGTTAAAAGATGAGGAATGCTAAAGTAATAAAGGGGAGAAAACATACAGGTTGCCCAATGAAGACACCGTCTTTTTCTATAGTAGCAAAATAGGAACCCTCTGACCAAGTATTTCCATGTTCACAGGCAGAATATAAGCAATCTTTGATATAGTTAGCCGTATAGTAATTGATGCCAATGAAATCTAGGCCATAACTCAACTTGCTCAAATCATTCTTTGAAAAATCTGGCAGATTAGATCCCAGAATTTCTACCATTTCTTTGGGATATCTTCCTAATATAATAGGGTCTAGAAACCTGCATAGTAAAAAAACACCATTCTTTTCCTTACTTTCTGATGCACAAGAAACCAGATTGTAGTACTGAACTACTGATAAGGAAAGGTTACCAGTTGACGTAGAATGACCGAGCTCTCTCAGTTGCAGCTATGTCTTCTGAGGAATTGCTAAATGGTTCATACCATTGGATATCCAAAGCAATTCCAATCATGCCTCCTTGTCTTTTCTGAAAACCAGCACAAAATAGTTACTGATTCTAATTGTATGGTCTTTTAATGAACTTTTACAATATATCATTTAATAGATAGAGGAGGAATTGGTTTCCAAGCATAAATTTTCGAGCTCTAGTCTTCTAAGTGTTGTCTCCTGTACGATTAGCAAACCAGAAATAATAAAAGATGAAAAGAAAAAGAAAAGAACTATCCGAGTCCACAGAACCCACTGTGTATCCTTAAGAAATTTAATCTCATCAAGTACCCGAGGTTGTAAATTAATTTCTCCCAAGATAAAACGGATTAACCATTAAAGAAGTAGCGGTACCTCCAACTTCGATAATTTCAACGAACTCAAAATGACAACAACGAATCACACAAACAGACACGATCGATCGATTTTGTTTTGTAAGAAATGTATGCAGAAGAAGGGAATAATTCGATGCAGAAAAATGAGAGAAAACCTCTCTATTTATAGCCAACAAAGGGTAAAGGTCACAACTCTTTGAAAAAAATACAACCTTTCAAAAAGGTCACAACCCTTTGGAAAAGGCACAACCCTTTAGAAAAGACACAACCTTTCATAAAGGTCACAACCCTTCGGCAAAGTCACAACCCTTCATTTCATATTCCTGTTTTACTAGCGTTGCACTTAAGGGGTAGTCCATTTTGGACTAATTCTGCAAGATCATGCCCACTAGAGCCATCGATCGAACCTGATATCTGGTACGGTAAATTCTGACAGCAGCTGCATGAGATAGGATCATATTGTGAGCTGCAATGAAGGGCTCCCTTTCTGAATCACCAGCACTACAGTTCCCAAATACACCGGAGCATCGAGCTGGAGGGTAAGTTCCTAGTCTATAGCCATAAACAGCCATGACGTTAGGCTCATTGATGGTTGTCCAGTATTTGACTCTGTCCCCAAAGTATTTGAAGCATATGTCTGCATAATAGCTGAAATCATCCCTGAAACACAAGACAAGTTAACTTGTTCATCATTACAGCTGTTTGATGGAATCTACAACTACCTTAAAGTGTAAGATGGGACCAGCTGCTTACTGTATTCGTGAACTCAGCCAAGCACCGTATCTTTCCTCAAGTTCTTGTGGTATGTCATAATGAGTTAATGTGATAAAAGGTTGGATCCCTGAATTCACAGCACATAAAGAAGTCGTCTGAGCCCAAAAATTTACTTTTTTGCTTCATTTTGGATTTATCAATATCTTAAAACTATTAGGAGGTGAAGCCAAACAGACCTTTTTGTAGGAGTGCATCAATAAGGTTATTATAGTGCTCAATTCCAGCCATGTTAACATCTCCAAATGTCCCCTCTGAGTCAAATTTAAACCCGACAAAGAAAAAGTTTGATCGATTGAAATGACAAGAAGAAGTATTTGCTGAAAATGAAGGGAAGAGAGTAGTGAACTTACTGGGCAGAATTCTTGCCCATGAGATGGAGAAACGATAGCTATTCACGCCCATGTCTTCCATGAGCTTGACATCCTCCTGTTTTCATTTTATTACCAAACATCAGAAATTCAGAATTCATCATTTTCATGCTTTACGAGTGAATTTTTTTTTTTTGCTAATACACTATATATGTTGATCTAACATTCATTCATAAACTCTTGTGAGACGCTTATAACTTGTTGCAGAAACCAAATCCGTCTTGCCATTTTGGCAAGTTCCTTGTGATATTGATGAGCTTTGAGACAAGCTATTAGCAATGTGAGTTTTAGATCTTATTTACAGAGCAAGACTAACTGTTTCTTCAAACATGTATGCTGTCCTGCAAGCACAAATTAGGGTGTTCCCTTTTCTTCTCGAAAGATGTTGCATGAAAAAATTAATTCTCATCTCCAAAAGTCAGACAAATTGTTCTACTTCCTATCTAGTTTATTAACCGCAGTTTACTGTTGATTTTGAGTAGGCCAAAACAAATTTTGCAGAAACCATCTAGTAATTATTAATTTCAATGTGCCTAACGGTTGATCCCATCTCAACAGGATAATATATATCTATGGATCCGGGTTGACCCAATCCAATTTCCTTCATATATTATAATTACAGTAATATTTATCTAAGGAATACCCATTTATCAGACAAGTAACTATGTCCTACTCCTAAAAATTATTTACCTACTCTTTCTCCAATTAATAAAATATCCCAAATCCCACTTGTTCTTTTCCCCTTACCTGTTCTGGATTAGTTCAAAAATAAAGAGTTGTGAACAATATATATAATTCCCATGTTTCCAATAAACAACAATGCTTGCATAAAAAAGGAAAGCTCAAATGATAAATTAGATTTACCAAATAACGATTGTAGTGATCAACAGCAACATCTCCATTGCTTCCATCTTTAATATGACCTGCAACAACACTAACCAAAATTAATAAATTGTTCGATTAAAAGAAATTGAGATTCATTAATTTTATAAGCTGACCAGCTTCATGAGTAAAAACGTCCCAATTGTTGAGACCTTTTCCATCACTGAGAATAGCTCCTTCATACTGCCGAGGAAAAAAAATTGTACTCAGAACAACAATTCACAACCCCACCCCCAAAAAAATAAAAAAACAAGTGTGGAAGTACCTGGTAACAAGAAGAGGCTGTTCCAAACAAGAAATTGCTTGAAGATGTAACTTGGTTAGGAAGAATATTAAGGTTGTGTGTTTGATGACATGATGATACTATGAAACCATAAAACAAAATGCAAATTGCTATGTGATAAAACATTGCAGGAATCATATAGCTTTGATTTGTTAAGTGAAAGAGGAAAAACAGAGACAAGTGCTACTTGATATTTCTCTTTCAAGCACCTGGGAAGAATAGTAACCTCTTTACTTTTTTATTAATTAATCAATAGAAAAAAAAGATGTACTTTCTTTGTTTCATTTTATGTAAGATAGTTTGACTCGTCACACAAAATTTAAGAAAGAATTGAAGTCTTTTAAAATTTATAGTCCAAAATGAATGATAGAAATTTGTTTGACCGTAAATCATTTCATTAAAAATAAAATAGACATTTTATAGTTAAATTATTACTTAATATAGAAATGTGTCATTTTTTTTTAATAAAAGACTAAAAAGGAAAGTAAGTCACATAAATTGGGATAGAGGAAGTACCATATATGTGTCACGGTCACTTGTTAACATCTTGTTTGGACGGTTGTTATCGAATTGTATATTTATTTTGATCGTTATTTAAATTTTATTATATTGCAACGTATAGTATCATTTTAATTATTGCTAGGAAATGATAAAAAAAAAGTACTATTTTGTGAAATGACCAATTGGGTCATTATCTTAATAATTACTTGTCATTTTAATTTGTCTTTACTTATTATTTTATTTTATTTTTTATCGTACCTTTTCATAGTAACAATTTGTATGATGAAGAATGATATAATGTATCCAAACATTATATTTATTAAAATAATACAATATAATCATATCATCATATATCATATCATATACTATTATAAGTGGAAAGAGTTTAAGTCAAAAGTTAAATTATAAAATTACCCCTACACTAATTTTTTTCCATTAAAAAAGTATCTTTTACTAACATTTAAAATCAAATCAATAATTACATTTTCTCTAGCTACTTCCGTTTATTTGCATTAATAAAAAATTTCAATTAAAAGTAAAAACACCTTTAAGGCATTTTCTTTCAGAGATCACAATAAATATTGACTCTTAATTATTTTTCTTCAACTCTTAGACTTTTGCTCTTCTAACTTCCAAACTTTTGGCTTCCCAATTCAATATATCACTACATATATACTTACTTTTTAAATCATTTCACTTTGTAGTAGATTTTAATTTTAAAGCTGGTGATTTTTTTTCTATTAGGCTGTATCAGGTATTGTTTTATTTGTAATAAAGAAATTTTGTTTGCTTTATTGATTCTTGTAATTTTTCATAATAATTTCTTCTTTTTTTCATTTGTTATTGATAAAGTATGTCTGCTTCATCATGTATGGAATTGATTTAATTTGCGTTTCAGTTGCATTGATATTCTTTATTACATAAAGAATAATTTTATTTTCTATTTTTGTTTGGTTAGGTACAAATAATCTTAATTATTATTCTGAAGAAAAATAATGTTACACCTTGTGCACCAATAAAGTCATACGTAGAAGTAAATAAATACAATATATTTTTGTTTGTATCATTATAACTTCTTCTTTTTTTGGCATAATTATTGTAAATTTTTATTTTATTTTTGTACCATTTGTTAGTAAGGAATAGATGTCTCAGTTCTAAGCAAAATATTTGGCAGATTTAGATGGTAAAATTTAAATTTTGATACAATTTATATTGTTAAATTGAAATTTGTAAGTTAACTATATACATCAAAGAACTGAAATCAGACTCTTTTTTTCATTTCTTCCATTTCCGAAAGTTGATTTGAATGATGAATTGAGATATGATTATTTCTTACGCAAAATTAATTAAACATTAAATAATTTTTTTAGTATCGAATACGTCCGTAACTTGACATGGGTGAAATTCAAGTATACAATCCAAAAATATATATTTTTCTTTTCTTTTTATCATTTTTTGTTATGTCAACACACTGTGTTAATTTATTTTTATTTATTCAATATAATAATAATGAAAAAAGTATGTATCAACTATAATAAGTGAATGTATACTTTATTTGTAGCTTCTATTTTATAAAAATGAAATTTGTGATTTAATATTATGTCAAATATTAAAATTAATATATTTAATCTTCATTGCGGTACTTTTATTTTCAAATATTAATTAGAATAGGAAAACCATTTTCATAAGTTAATTGTAATATAAAAAAAAAGATTATTTTGATTATTGATTCTTGTGTGCTATATAGTACTTTAATGTTTGTTATCTACAGTTTCACTTTTATAATATTTTTTATATTTGTTGAATATAAACTTTTCACATTTAGCTATGGTTTGCATTAATTTATTTATTATTTAAGTTTTTTTCCCTAATAGTATGATGACATGTTTATCTTATTGCTTTTCACGTTAATTGGATTGATGTTACAAATATTTTTTTATGTTAAAAGTGGAAGGTTTTAAATTCAAAGTTGGATTACGAAAATGCCTTTTTCTATATTTTTCTAATTAAAAAATTACTTTTTTCTAAATTTTATAATCAAATCAATAATGACAATTAATATATTATATATTTGAAAGTTTATGTTAAAATGTTAAACTTTATTATATGCTTTTGAAATAAATCTATAATGACACTTCCACTTTATTATATGTTTTTCAAATAAACATGTAATAACAATTCCATGAATTATAAAAAGAGTTTTTTGACTATTTTATATTATTTATTTTCACCAAATTTCTTACATTACATGGATTTAATGGACGAACTTGGTGGCACCCAATAAGATAAATAAATTAGAAATATAAGTTGGGACGGTATAAAATTTAATATAATGATAGAGGTCAAACGTGCGTTATATATATATATATATATATATATATATATTCAAAGTTATCTTTTTTTATATGCATTATTTTTTGTACCATATAATTTTTTATTTATATTATTTTCTTTTTTTCTACCATACTGTTAATATATCACAAATGATTGTGTTGTATTTCATAATTCAATTATATGTATATAACTTGATAAAAATTTCTTTTGTCAAAATTTACAGATGACATAATTAATAATTTTGAATGAGCCAAAGAAGACGAAGGGTACATATACATATAATTATTATTTATATATGTCAATTAAATATTTAAACAATGATTATTTTATAACAAATAAATACCTTTTTTTTGTAGGTTTAGACTATGAAATTGATAATGATCTATTGGCCATCCTAAGGAAGACATATGTTGATCGAATTTCTCTACAACTATTACAAAACACCACTCTCCTTCGACGACAAGTTCTCGATATGTATGCATTTGTAAAAAAGTGGAGGGTATTATTCCTTAAAAAGAAGGCGGAAACTTTAAGGCATTAAATCTTTTGTTATAATGTCGACATTTAAATTATGTGTTGTAACATATTAAAAACAGAACTTTTAACAAGTTGAATACTTGATATATTATAAGAATTGTATAATTGAAGTCATTATAGTATTAGTTTTGCAATTCACTTGATAACAATGTTTTTGTATGATATGCCTTGCAATGATCATAATATCAGTTGAATATGCTCACCGTTAATTGATTTGAGCTTGTATTTTACACATCGTACACTTATATTTTAGAATGTGTTCGAAAACTAGTACAATATATAATCATCCAAACATAGTGTAAAGATGTACGCAAAAATATCTTTTTTTTGCTTCAATTACTCACGTAGAAATTGGGGATCTACTCCCTCCTGTCCATTTTACTTGTTGTGGTTGCGAAAATAACAAATCAACAATTGATCTAAAATATTTTCTTCATCTTATTTTAGTTCTCGTTAGTAGTAATTTAAAATACTCTTTTCATCCCATTTTGTTTAAAAAATTATCATTATAGAAATTCAAGACTAAGTTATTTAGCATTAAAGACATCCCCATAGTGTATGAGACAAATGTATGCATTTCGATTAGGGTCGTATTCTATGGTTACGATTCTACCATATATGTCTTTTTCATTCCGTCGAAAATCGATTTTACGGTATAGACGCTTATGACCTCCCCCTCTATGCCTTGCGGTAATGATTCCTCTGGCATTAGCTTTTTGTTTTTTTTTTAAGTTCAATTCTCAAAAATGATATTACCTCCGTTTCAATTCAATATGTAAATTTTGTTGGTGTGTATGGTTGGTTTATCAAGCTTTGTGTTGTTGCAAGCCTTTTGCTTCAAATTTTTACAACACTAGTGACGAAATATAATTTTATGTTTTGTCAACCTCCAAGCCATCAATCAAATAGGACAATAAGATTTTTGTAAGCTGAGAAAAGAGTCATTTGTTAATGTGTTGCAGTTGTCTTCTTTCTTTTTCACTTTTTTTAAGGTAGAGGTGGTTCATTCGGAATTCAACCAATCCCGATTAATCTAAATAAATAAAGACTCGTACGAAAATTAAAGCGTTCCTTATGGAGACCGATGAGTTGCAACTTGGAATTGTGAAAGATGAAAAGAAATGGAAATACTCGAATCACTGATCCCTTATACTTTTCAAAACTTGTTACTTTAATATATATGGCGTTATTGAAATATTCATATTCATATTCGATAACTTCTTGTGGTTTCTCAAGTAAGAATCTGGATGATTTTGTTTTTTTGTCATATTGTTAGTTTGTCTTATATTTATTGTTTATTTCATGATATATCAAGCTAATGTAGTTGGTTGTACTAATGGAGTTGTTGTCGATCCTAGTTAGCTTGGGTCTCTACGCCAACAAGCTATAGTCCATAAAGACTAGCATTCAAGAGTATGAGACACCCTCTTTCAACAGAATATTTTTGCATAATTAATAAATCTTGTTTACATAATTACAGTTCCATTGGAGTGAATACAAGGTTAGGCTTGAGCTTAACTCTTGCAATATGAAGGCTGAACACTTATTTGTTTCATTACACAATAAACTCATGTCTTCCAACAACAAGACACCGAAATGAAAATAACCTTTATAAATTACAAGACTCTGCTTTTCATCTTCTCCCACTAGTTATGGGCAGTATGTGTTTCAAGCTGTATGTTGAAGTTATACATTAGTTGTTTATACATGGTAGCTGATAATTTTGGTATTCTCTGAAGATTAGTATAGTTGACATAGTGAAGTCCAAATCTTAGCCTATATCCATGTAGCCACTCAAAGTTGTCGAGAAGGGACCAAACAAAGTACCCCCTCACGTCTGCACCTTCCCTAATTGCATTTGACAGTGAATTTAAGTAGCTATGCATATAGTTCACTCTATGAATATCGTTCAAGGTGTCTGTTATTGAAGTATTCAGATCATCGTTCTCAGCAACGCCTGCAACATAGCCAATTGTGTCAAATGCATCTCGTTCAAGTTATTAATTGATAAACTGCGCTTCTAAATGACAGAATGTCAAATTCTTACCATTTTCGGTGATAACCACTGGAGTATTATTGAATCTGTCCCTCATGTACATCACAATTTTTTTCATCCCCTGTGGGTACAGAAAGATCCATGGCGCACCTGTCTGATTCATTTAAAGTTGGGGGGGAAAATAAAAATACAGCAATGTGGAAAGTGCTAGCAATGGTTTGACAGAGTGGGTTAAAAGATGAGAAAACATACTGGTTGGCCAATGTAGACACCGTCTTTTTCTGTAGTAACATAATAGGAACCCTCTGACCAAGTGTTTCCATGTTCACAGGCAGCATATAAGCAATCTTTGATATAGTTAGCCGTATAGTAATTGATGCCAATGAAATCTAAGCCATAACTCAGCTTGCTCAAATCATTCTTTGAAAAGTTTGGCAGATTAGATCCCAGAATTTCTACCATTTCTTTGGGATATCTTCCTAATATAATAGGGTCTAAAAACCTGCATAGTAAAAAAATAACATTTTTTTCCTCTCTTTCTGATGCACAAGAAACCAGATTATAGTACTGAACTACTGATAAGGAAAGATTACCAGTTGAAGTAGAATGACCGAGCTCTCTCAGTTGCAGCTATGTCTTCTGAGGAATTGCTAAATGGTTCATACCATTGGGTATCCAAAGCAATTCCAACCATGCCTCCTTGTCTTTTCTGAAAACCAGCATAAAATAGTTACTGATACTAATTGTATGGTCTTTTAATGAACTTTTACAATATACCATTTAATAGATAGAGGAGGAATTAGTTTCCAAGCATAAATTTTCGAGCTCTAGCCTTCTAAGTATACAATTTTCCTGTTTTACTAACCCCAAAATTCACTTCATGTCATTTACAAGCCAGAAAGTAGCGTTGCACTAAAGGGGTAATCCATTTGGACTAATTCTGCAAGATCATGCCGTCTAGAGCCATTGAACGAACCTGATGTTTGGTACGGTAAATTCTGACAGCAGCTGCATGAGATAGGATCATATTGTGCGCTGCAATGAAGGGCTCCCTTTCTGAATCACCAGCACTACAGTTCCCAAATATACCGGAGCATCGAGCTGGAGGGTAAGATCCTAGTCTATAGCCATATACAGCCATGACGTGAGGCTCATTGATAGTTGTCCAGTATTTGACTCTGTCCCCAAAATATTTGAAGCATAGGTCCGCATAATAGCTGAAATCATCCCTGTAACACAAGACAAATTAACTTGTTCATTGTTACAGCATTTGATGGAATCTACAACTATAAAGTGTAAGATGAGACCAGCTACTTACTGTATTCGTGAACTTAGCCAACCACCATATCTTTCCTCAAGTTCTTGTGGTATGTCATAATGTGTTAATGTGATAAATGGTTGGATCCCTGAATTCACAACACATAAAGAAGTCGTCTGAGCCCAAAATTTTT
The DNA here is from genome assembly GCA_029582605.1 of Solanum gracilifrons. Lineage (NCBI taxonomy): Eukaryota > Viridiplantae > Streptophyta > Magnoliopsida > Solanales > Solanaceae > Solanum > Solanum gracilifrons. The sequence goes on along the minus strand of JAJOOH010073046.1, from coordinate 2,117 downwards.
CTTATTTTCTTTATTTTGGATCTATCGATAACTTAAAAAACTGTTAGCAAGTGAAGCAGAACCGACCTTTCTGTAGGAGTGCATCAATAAGCTTATTATAGTGCTCAATTCCAGCCATATTAACATCTCCAAATGCCCCCTCTGAGTCAAATTTAAACCCGAGAAAGAAAAAGATTGATCTATCGAAATGACAACAAGAAGTATTTGCTGAAAATGAATGGAAGAGAGTAGTAACAGTTATAACTTACTGGGAAGAATTCTTGCCCATGATATGGAGAAACGATAGCTATTCACACCCATGTCTTCCATGAGCTTGACGTCCTCCTGTTTTCATTTTATTACCAAACATCAGAAATTCAGAATTCTTCATTTTCATGCTTTACGAATCTATTTTCTTGCTAATACACTATATATGTTGATCTAACATTCATTCATAAACTCTTCTGAGACGCTTATGACTTGTTGCAGAAACCAAATTTGTGCTCCCCAGTTTTGCCATTTTGCAAGTTCCTTATTTGTTGATCAGCTTTGACACAAGCTAAGACCAATGTGAGTTTTAGATCTAACTGTTTCCCTTTTGTGTCAAACATGTATGCTCTCTTGCAAGCACAAATTATGGTGTTTCCCTTTTCTTCATGAATGATGTTGCATGGAAAAGTTAATTCTGATCTCAAAAAGTTCAAGCATAACTACTTCCTATCTAATTTATCAGTATTGTGTTAAAATATTCAGTTTATTGTTGATCTTCTGTAGGCCAAAAAAACAAATTTATCAGTAACCATCTAAATAATCTCAATGTGCCTCACTATAGATGATCCCATCTCAACAGGATAAAAACATACTTTTTTTTTTGCAGAAATTACATATATATAAAAGAAAATAGAAAGAAGTCAAACTCAAATGATCAATTAGGTTTACCAAATAACGATTGTAGTGATCAACAGCAACATCTCCATTGCTTCCATCCTTGATATGACCTGCAACAACAGTAACCAAAATTAATATTTTTTTTAAAAAAATGGACTAAAAGAAATTGAGATTCATTAATTTTATAAGCTGACCAGCTTCATGAGTAAAAACGTCCCAATTGTTGAGACCTTTTCCATCACTGAGAAATGCTCCTTCAAACTGCGGAGAAAACAAGAAAAAGTTGTACTCAGAACAACAATTCAGCCCCAAAAAAGAAAACAAGTGTAGGAAGTACCTGGTAAGAAGAAGAGGCTGTTCCAAACAAGAAATTGCTTGAAGATGTAACTTGGTTAGCATTTTCTTTGAGAATATTAAGGTTGTCTCTTTGATGACATGATGATACTATGAAATTGAAACCACAAAACAACATGCAAATTGCTATGTGATAAAACATTGCAGGAAGCATACAGCTTTGATTTGTTAAGTGAAAGTGGAAAACTCAGAGAGAAGTGGTTCTTGATATTTCTTTTTTTAAGCTCCTGGGAAAAAGACATAAAGAACATGAGAAAATTGTTAGGACCGAAATAATTAAGTGTCATGCGGAAGCTAGCAAAGCAAACCTCAAGAAACCACAAGTAAGAAGACAAACGAAGCAAACCTCGAAAGACTACAAGTAAGAAGACAAATGAGAAATCAAAAGATACAAAGATTTAACGTGGTTAGATCAGAATACAAGGAGGTTTAACACATATCACTTGTGTTCCACAAATTCTCTCCCTAACCAAAATTTTCAAAATTTCTAAGGACTATATTGTGAAAGTTGATTAAGTTAGAAAGAACAAACCTCATTCCTAAACCTTTTTTTTTCAAGAAAAGGACTAGCTAATCTTAAATCTTTTGTTACGAGAAAAAGATTAGTCAAATATGAAGACTTAGGGGTCGTTTGGTTTGAAAATGAGTTATGATGGGATAAGTTATGTTGGGATAAGTTATGTTGGGATTAGTTATGATGGGATAAGTTGTGTTGGGATTATTTTTTATTGAGTGTTTGGTTAGTTGTATTCAAAATAATAAATTTTAAGAACAATTTAGTTGTTTACAAAAATGTCCTTCATTAATGTAAAAAGTGATATAACAAAAGGGTTGAAAGAGACATTTTTGTCATTTACCTATTTTATCCCGGGATAAGTTATCCCGGGATTACTATA
>JAJOOH010073043.1:0-10868 GCA_029582605.1 Solanum gracilifrons | reverse complement strand
TCTAACTATAGATGTTAGAATTGTGGAGTGATATTCAGCCGAAAGTATATATTTATATTACATTATTACTTTATATTTTATGCATAATTGTATTGTTATCTCATTTTTTTAGTATTTTGAGTTTATTATAAATTTTATGTGTACAAAAAATGTGTCGAACGAACATGATCGAAAAGAGGATATTTTGACTCCTTTTTTAAGCAAAGGAACAAAGATTGAAGGATGACTACGTCCTCACCTCGTGAGAAACATATGCGAAGAAAAAATAAGAGATTTAAAGTCGATCGGACTCGCCACTGGTGTTCACAAGTACAAGCCAAGAAGGATTATCTCAATGAGTTTGGATTAGTTATTTGATTTGCGAAGAAAAAATAAGATATTTAAGTCTATTGGGCTCGCCACTGGTGATCCCAAGTACAAGCCAAAAGGGATTATCTCAATGAGTTTGGATTAGTTATTTGATTCCTAATGAAATTTTATTGTTTTATTTTTAGTGAAAGAAATTTCCGGAAAACAAATATTTTGTACTATCTAATAAAAGAAACAGACCTACTACTATTAGAATCACATACATAAATTTGTATTTAAAAATGAAATCTTTTTATATATTTTTTCATTTTTTAAAGAAGATATAATAATAAAAAGAATACCGTTCATCTATATTTCATGAATATTTATAATTGTTTTTTGGTATGCATAAACATGAAGAGTTTCATCATATTTGTTTAACAAAATTTGTATTTTAAAAAAACTTTACTAAATTGATTAATATACCGCGCGAAGTGCGGATATGTTTTCTAGTGTTTATATAACTGTCGTTTTTTTTAAAGTGTATAAATTAATTTGTTTTAAAATAGTAATTTTGTATGTAAATTGATGACTTTTGTCAGTGTTAGTGTTTATTTTAAATTGAGGACTTTTGTCACTATTTATATAACTGCCGTTTTATTTTTTATTTTTAAAAAGTGTATAAATTAATTTTTTTTAAATAGTAAATATGTCCTAGATTATATTTCAAACAATAATAATCTATTTAACGTTCATTGAAGAGGAGTTAAATAACCAATTGATCTTTATTTGACATGTGTATTTTTATTTCAAATTTTGAATTTAGAATATTTAATTGGTTATATAATATTTAATTATTTATAATTTAAAATTTTGAAAATCTGTAGTGCTGACATGTATCGTTTTTTCTTCTCCTATTATATATAGATTGAATTACATTTAGATTTAGATTAAGACTAAGATTAAGATAAAGATTAAGATTATTATTATTATTATTATTAATAATAATAATAATAATAATAATAATAATAATAATAATAATAATAATAATGACAGTTTTGATATTTTTTCACAGCTTAAAAATCATTTAAGTTTGAGGGATGATTACTTTCCTATCCCTTATTATATTTTCCTAATTCCAACATTACCCTCACTATCTAAGCCCTAATCTTTTCCGCTTTTCTTCATTCTTCATTGTCGCTCTTGTTTTCTCCATCTTTGCGATTCTTGGAGTTTTGCTCAGAGATTTCATTCTCATATCAAGCTTCTGGTAAGTTTTCTCCATCAATTCTCAATCTCTCCATTTCGGAATATACATTATTCTTGAACCTTTTACTTGTTTATTTATGTAACAGGATGGACTCCTGATACCATTCCTAAAAGCGAAGGAGAAATAGAGAAGAGAAAGAAAAGAGATAATTTGATAAATTTATGATATATGCCTCTTAATGCGATTACATCGTTTTAATAGTACTCCTTACAGACAACGGATAGTACTACAACTGTCCTATTCCTAGCCGAAAGAGGGACTACAATGCAAATAACCACAAACTATTCTTAAAGGACTAAACTGTAAGACGGAAATAAAATACATAAATACTTAGAGGACCTAAAGTAAAATAAGAAAACTTCTAATTTAACACTCACAACAGCTTTTGTGACAATCCATTCCCCTTAAATTAGAACTTGTCCTCCAGGTCAACAAAGTTGGGAAACTGTGATCTTATGAATTGATAATCTTCCCAGGTGGCTTCTTCTGGCAGCAAATTAGCCCATTGCACTAAAATCTGTACAGCCGCCTTGTTTCCTTTCTTGACCATTCTCCTATCTAGCACAGCTACAGGCTCCACTAAGGGCTGGCCTTCTGGTGAACAAATAGGAGGATCTATGGAAGGAATTTTCTGACCTCCAACCTTTCTCTTGAGTTGCGAAATGTGAAAAACATGGTGGATCTTGGCAGCTGTGGGCAGCTTGAGTCTATACGCAACAGGTCCAAGTTTTTGAACGATCTGATATGGTCCATAGAACTTAGAAGCTAATTTGAGACTCTTCCTGATAGCCAATGATGTCTGCTTATAAGGTTGAAGTTTCAAAAATGCCCAATCTCCTTCTTCAAATTCCTTCTCTGTTCTTCTCTTGTCAGCATTTCTTTTCATTCTGTTATGTGCCATAGCCAGGTTCTCTTTCAGCACCTTGGACATAATCTGCCTTTCTTTGAGCACTTGATCAATAACATCTACTTTGGACTGCGCTATTAATTTAAATGAAAGCTGAGGGGGTTCATAACCATAAACCACTTTGAAATGGATCATTTTTAGTGAAGAGTGATAGTTACTGTTGTACCAGTACTCCGCCATTGAAAGCCACTCATTCCACTCCTTTGGCTTATGTCCTCTCATGCACCTCAAATAATTTTCTAAACATCTATTTAGTCTTTCTGTTTGACCATCAGTTTGCGGATGGTAAGCAGAACTGAAGAGTAATTGCACTTGCAGGTTCTTAAATAACTATTTCTAGAAGTTACTTAAAAAGACCTTATCTCTATCAGAAACTATGCTCTTAGGTAAGCCATGTAGTTTGTAAATAGTATCCAAAAACACTCTAGCCACCTGAGAGGCAGTAAATGGGTGAGATAAAGGTATGAAATGAGCATATTTGTTGTACCTGTCGACTATCACCAATATGACATCTTGACCCTCAGATTTTGGCAAACCTTCGATAAAGTCCATTGATATATGCTCCCACATTTTTTCTGGCACATGCAGATGTTGCAGTAGACCTGGGTAGGCAACCTGTTCATCTTTGCATCTTTGGCAAACCTCACATTCTTGAACAATTACCTTGACTTGTTCCAGCATAGTAGGCCAATAAAACAATCTTTAAGTCTTTGGTATGTTGCCCAAATTCCAGAGTGACCTCTTAATCCTGAATTATGGATATTAATTGTTGTCTAAATAGACCATTGTTTCCTATCCACGCCTTCCCTTTGAATCTCAATATTCCTTGTTGTAATGAAATATCTTTGCCAGCATCACCATTGGTACTCAAGGCTGTGATTTCTTTCAATACCTCTGGATCACCTTCATAACTTTCCAATATTTCCTCTATCCACTTAGGCTTTAATTGCGAGATGACCATGCATTGTTCAGTGCCAGCTACAGCCTGAGTATCCGCTTTTCTCGACAACGCATCAGCCACCACATTTTCAACCCCTTTCTTGTATTGGATTTCAAAGCTTAGTCCCATTAGTTTGGTTAAGCCTTTGTGTTGGAGTGTTGTTGTGATCTTTTGATCCTGCAAGAACTTCAAACTGAAATGATCAGTTTTGACAATAAAGTGTTGTGGATGTAGGTAGTGCCTCCACTTCTCCACAGCTAGCAACAGAGAAATCAACTTTTTCTCATAAGTAGACAGCCCTTGATGCTTCTTACTCAATGATTGACTCAGGAAGGCTACATGTCTATTGTCTTGCATTAGTACTGCACCTATCCCAATGTTGCAAGCATCCACTTCTAACATAAATGGCTTAGTGAAATCCGATAGTGCCAACACTGGGGCACTAGTCATAGCCATTTTTAGTCGGCCAAAAGCTATTTCAGTTTCAGGGTTCCACTGGAACTCTCCTTTCTTTAACAGACTGGTCAATGGCTTGCTTATAAGTGCATACCCTTTAATAAATTTTCTGTAATAACCTGTCAAGCCAAGGAATCCTCTTAACTCCTTCACTGTCCTTGGATTTGGCCACTCCTTCATTGCAATCACTTTAGAATTATCAGTACTAACCCCATCTCCAGAGATGATATGACCAAGATACTCTACTTGAGTCTGACCAAATGCACACTTGTTGAATTTAGCAAAAAGATTATTGATCTTTAGTAATCTCAACACAGTGTCTAAGTGGTGAATGTGAGCCTCCATGGTCTTGTTGTATATTAGTATGTCGTCAAAGAACACTAATATAAACTTCCTCGTTTGATCTTTGAACACAACATTCATCAAGGACTGGAAGGTTGCTGGAGCATTAGTCAGCCCAAAAGGCATGACTCTAAACTCCCATAACCCATGATGAGTCCTAAATGCAGTTTTGTATTCCTCACCACTCTTCATCCTTACTTGATGGTACCCCGCCCCAAGGTCTATTTTAGAGAACACAGTAGCCCCAAATAGTTCATCCAATAGGTCATCAATCATAGGGATAGGGTACTTGTTCTTTACTGTTAGATTGTTCAACCTCCTGTAATCTACACATAATCTCCATGTTGAATCTTTCTTTTTAACTAAAAGAGCTGGGGAAGCAAAGGGTGATTGACTAGGTGTTACGGTGGCAACCTTCGGCATGTCACTGATAATAGACTTAATTGCATTTTTCTGGTCATAGGAATACCTGTAAGGCCTGAGATTGAGAGGTTGAGCTTCTGGAATTAAGTTGATCACATGGTCACAATTTCTTATTGGTGGCAGCTCCTTAGGTTCCTGAAACACTTCCTCATGTTGTTCCAACAATCTGGTGATTTCAACATGCATCTCTTTTTGCTCATTTATCGTTTCTTCATGTATCCATGCCAATTCAGCCACTACTTCACAAGTTCCACACTGGAGAATCCTCTTAAGTGCTTTGGTGTCTACTGAAATTACTTTAGGATCATCTGTAATTCCATATAATGTAACCATTCTCTCAGCAGTCATAAAACTTAGATTGTGAGGTCTTGAATGGAGTATGATTGGTGCTACCATGTCTATCCAATCCATACCTAAGATCATATCACAGCCACCTACCTTCATTAACTTGAGTGTAAAGTTGAACTATTCATTTTGTATTTTCCATCCAAATATTGGACATTCACATTCAAAACTCATCAACTGGCCATTGGCAACTAACACCCTCATAGGTCTGCTTATGGGGCGTACTGGTAGCCTTAGTAATTTCACAATTTGAGGGTCAATGAATGAATGGGTCGACCCACTATCAATTAAGATTGTCATTGGCAGCTTTCCGGCATATCCCACAATCTTGATGGTGGATATTTTACCATTTGCAGAACTCAATCCTAATAGGATATTCAATGATACTTCAGCGTGTTTTTCTGTTTCCTCCTCCAAGGTTTCTGGAACATCCAAAAAGACGTCTGGTTGTTCACCTTCCTCTACTGTTGCCTCACCTTCTATAGCATGCAAGGTTCTTTGTTTACATTGATGGCCAGGGTAGTATCTTTCTTTACACCTATAACAAAGTCCTTGTTCTCTCAAAATTTCAAGATTAGGTGGCAGGGTATTTGGTTTGAGTGGAGCTCTACCCTGTGGCCTTTGATTTGGATAGGTGAGTTTCAGAGGCTATTGATAGGAAGGGCCAGCAAGGGGTTTAATAGGATTGGCTTGGGCATTTCTGAGATAGGTTATGGCTAAAGGCCTCTGGACGGTATTTGGAGGTGTTCTGGCAGAAACAAAAGGAAGAAGAGCCCTAAATGATTCTTCATACAACTTTGCAACCTCATAAGCATCTAAGACTGTCGTAGGACTTGCCAATTTCACCAACGGTTTTAATTCGATCTTTAACCCACTAATGAAACTTGCCACATAATGAGTTTCATTCAATAATGGGTTGATGATAGTCATATAATTGGTTAGTTCCTCAAACCTTTCTTGGTACTAATCAACAATTCCCACTTGCATAAGTTTATTGAACTCGTCAACTATATCTTGAGGTCTGATATTACCAAACCTCAGACAAACCTCAGTGCAAAATCTTTGCCATGTTATCCTGCCTCAATGGTTGACCACGTAACTATCAAACCATATATCTACCCTTTCCCCCAAATGCACTGAAGCATAACGGAGTTTTTCCTGTTCGGAAATGTTGTATAGCTAAAAAAACTTCTCATATTTTCTTGACCAACTCATTGGGTTGTTACCATCAAAGTCTGGAAAATTGATCTTTGGTTTGAGATTTCGCTGAGGGTTTGAAGACTCCGGAGTGGAAGGATAATGAATAATCAGAACAGAGAAGGGCTTGAGAAAAAAGGTGTTGGTGAAAACGTAAAACCCTGGCCTACTTCATACACAGACTGGTTGAAAGATGGATGGGAACCAGCCATAGGTGATTTTCCAGTTTCCACTCGTTGCTGAAAACCCTGCGTGCCGATGGGTGTTGTGAGTGAAGTCGAATCCGTTGGTGGAGTCGTCTGGGAAGAAGGGATGGACTGTACTCCCATATGTGAAATAATAAGCTCCAGTTTCTTGTTCGTCTCACATATCTCATTGAAGTGAGTGTGAAATTGTGACTGTTGTAGCTCGACAGTTTCAAAATGTTTTCTAACATCATCAACGAACACCGCCAATTGAGTTTGGATACCTCGAATGCCATCTTGTAAGGCTTGAAGTGCGGTGGATGAAGCCATTGCCAGCGGCGTAGAGGTGCCAGGTGGCTCTGATACCATTGTAACATGATGGACTCCTGATACCATTCCTAAAAGCGAAGGAGAAATAGAGAAGAGAAAGAAAAGAGAGAATTTGATAAATTTCTGATATATGCCTCTTAATGCGATTACATCGTTTTAATATTACTCCTTACAGACAACGGATAGTACTACAACTGTCCTATTCCTAACCGAAAGAGGGACTACAATGCAAATAACCACAAACTATTCTTAAGGGACTAAACTGTAAGACGGAAATAAAATACGTAAATACTTAGAGGACCTAAAGTAAAATAAGAAAACTTCTAATTTAACAGTCACAACAACTTTTGTGACAATTTACTATTATTTCTGCACCAAATAGACGAGTGAATGAATCATTGCTTTTATTGCTGTTTTTTTTTCCAGTGAATTGTTGCATAAAAATAGGGTTTTGTGTAAAGTTATTGCATAAAAATTCGATAACTGATGTTGCCGGATTTGGGATTAAAAATAGTAAAAGTTTCACCTTTCTTTAGAGAATGATTGAAACTAGTTTTTATATATAACTCAATTTTTTATTTAAAATTCTTACAATCAAACATTAATTTTCAAAAAAAGAAAATCGTGATTAAACGGCAATAAGAATTAACAAATAATCATACCTCAGCAAAAATAAAAACAATAATCACATGACAACCCTTACCCCAGTGCGCTTAAGTCCATAGTCCCGTCGACCGTCCACCGCTGTCCGTCCTCCGTCGACCTTCTGCCGGTGAAGTAGTGTAAGGTACCTTGCCGTAGTATCATTTTTTTTTTTTGAATTCATATGTAATACAATTTTCAATTTTCCTTTATCCTTGGTATTAGCTCTCTGAAACTATGTTTACTTTTGGATGTATTTGATATAACAAATGAGCTAAACAATGTGTGTGTTCGTTTAAAGTTTTCATCTTTAAGGATTGTTAATTGGTTTGTTGATAGGTAATGCAAATATATGCTGATGTAGACATACCTTAAGTTTTGGATGCCTTTGTAGAGTTTTTATTGGCTAGTGTGTGGGTGATAAAATGGACATGGTTTTCCAATAGAGAATTATGGATTAAACTGTGTGACTGTGAATAATAACTTTTTTTCGAACAATGATTGAATAATCATGATTGTTATTGAATATTAATTGTGATAATATTAAATTGAATCGATTATCATCACATAGGTTTGTTGAAATTCCATTGAGAAAAAATAGGTTTTTGTGACATATATTACTTCACATAAATCTTTTGTTTCAATCAAATTGTTGCGGCATTTGGGAATGGCGAACAGCATGTATGAATACGTGAAATGGTTTGAGGTGGAAGACGAAGTAATGTACCCAAACATCATTGTCGTTCAAATTGATGGCCACGACTTTGGCTGGTAATGAGATGTTTAAATGTTTATGGTTTGCACGTGCCTTTATATTTTGTGTTCTTGTCTTTCTGCAAATTAAGCCTAGTTTAGTAATTAAGGTAAAGGTGTTGAAATCAAGAGATATCCAGTTAAAATTCTATTGAAGTATGGTCTGTGTTCAGGTTAAGTGCTAGCTCTTGTCAATTGGTGTTGGTATATCTTGTGAATATACTCTTGCTGCTTGAGAAAAAGTATTCCGTTTTAGGTTTTGGGGTATTTGATTTTCTAATTTGCATTGTATATGTTTAGTTTCTCGGAGAAGCATGGATTTGAGAAGCCGAATGATGATAAAGCCTTGAACTTGATGAATGCTTGTGCTATTAAGGTATTAGAGAACTTCTCTGATGTTATATTTGCATATGGATTTAATGATGAGTACATGTATGATGCGTTTCTTACTATTCGACAATTATGCCCTTTTTCTTCCTTTTTGAAAAGCTTGACAATGTGGTACAACGATTTATGCAGTTTTGTTTTGAAGAAGGAAACCACATTTTACCATAGACGAGCAAGGTTTGTACCCTATTTCATATCTCAAGAATTTGTTATCAGTGTTTATCAATAATTATTTTGGCTCTTTAGGAAGAGTAATTTGAATGATGCACTTTGTCTTGTTAGTATTCATATATCGCTGGTACGGTACAAAATTATTACTCTTGCATTGACTCATGTTTGAGTAGTGATAAAACTATACCTATTTACTTTGCTTGTCTTATGCTTCTTGAACAATTGCATGATAACTTTGTATGTGATTCAACTAGAATCATCTTTTCTGTTAACTACAATATACAAATCTCTTCCTCAGAAGTTGGTTTGCTAGATCATGTCCAATTTGTCTTTGATTTTAGATCATCATCTCAGTAATTTTTTTTGGATTCCCGACACCAATAATCTGTCATTATTTTAAACTTGACTGTTACATTGTCCTAGTGCTGACTACTGAGGAACTGTATATTATATAACCAGTCTCTAAAAGTGAAGGTAATTCAATTATGCTCAGGGATGCTGCTGTCTCTTGGATAGTTTATCAACTTTTTATCTCTTTCTCTTAACCGCAATGTCTATACCAGTTTGAACTGTCGTTTGATTCCCCTTCTTTAGCATGTTCTTGTTAAATTGGGTTAGAGTCCCACATTAATTGGGGAATGGATTGATGGTTTGCTTATATAGACTTTGGCAATCATCCCCTCATGAGCGTTTTTGGGGTTGAGTTAGAAAGTCCATTTCTTTATCATAGTACTAGGTTAGGTCCAACCCAATTCATTGTTTTCGATGTTGGACCCCCCTCTTATATTGCCCACTCTCCAAATGTCCAGTCCTTGACGTGCGGGGGTGTTGAGTCCCACATCGGTGGGCATTAAGGAATTTGGTCTCCTTATATGGTCTTGATCAATCCTTCCCTCATGAGCTAGCTTTGGAGGTTGAGCTAGGCTATATATTTCTTGTTCTTTTATAATCATTTTTGAGATTTTGTTAATGAGAAGGAAAATCAGCTCCAAATCACTATACGCCCTTGTGGTAGCTGGCTTGAGGAAATGCATAGTAAACAGTATTAGGGAAATATAGAGATTGATCACAAACTTTTCTTAAGAAAGCACTAGGACAATCTTAAGGCGTGGTCAGCTTGGCTGTCCACACATTTGTCTTCTCACTAAGATGACCACCATATATATGTTTTTGTTTTCAAGCTACTTATGTGGAGTTGAGTAAAATGGATTATAAGATACAAAATATCCCTCTTGATTTAGTCAAGAAGACAAAGAAAAGAGAGATGTAAAATAATCTTTGTTTCTTCATTTGAGATGAAGTTGCTCATGATTTTTCTAAGCTGACCAGAAACTTCAACGTGCAGCAAAATACTATCCATTATTGTGTCTTTCTTCTCATCTACATATGTAACCAAATGGAAAGAGTTCTTTTCTCAAAAGGAGTTAAGTGTGCCTCCATCATTCCATTCACGAGTTATCAGTTGTTCATCAATGGAGGTTCTTCAGGCATATCTTCTATGGAGACAGACAGAATGTGAGTTCTCGTATTGAATATTTCCAATTAATAGTTACTGGAGGAGTTGAATGCTTAAAATCTGATGCTGAAGGATATTGGTTCTTCTTACAGGTCATATAAGCAATCAACACAATACTTGTTTGTGGAAGCTGGTGATTTTGGAAAGTCAGAAAAGGAGGCGAAAGAGATTCTGAAGGTGTTGTAATTAACTCAAGTTGGAGAGTAAAAAATTGAATTGTTTCCTCAATAATACGGCATGCGTATTTACGGTTTTTTTCTTCAATATTATTCTTCTTCAATTTCAAATTTTAGTTAACACTAAGGGGTCGTTTGATAGCTGGATAAACAAGTTTTATCCATGTATTAGAGTTTGTATAACTTATACAACGTTTGGTAGGTGGATAAGAAAAAGTTATTCATGTATATAATTAAGATGATGTTTGGTAGGTGGATAAGAAAAAAGTTACTCATGTATATAATTAATACGGCGTTTGGTAGGTGGATAAGAAAAAAATTATTCATGTATAAAATTTATACGACGTTTGGTTAACAATTTTGAAATTCGCATAACTAATATATGTATAAGTTATGAGTGAATTTGTGTATTATTTATGCGGAGTAGAAGGTGGAATAATTAATACGGGTATAGCTAATACATGGATAAAAAGTTAGAGACAATATTACCCTTATCATTTTCACTTGACTACTTTCTTCTTTTACATAATCAAAGAAATG